>APFE030833067.1:80959-94037 GCA_000404065.3 Pinus taeda
TTTTCCTTTCAATGTTACAATACATATTTATACATGCCGAAGCATCTAATACCATGGACCGAAAACCATCGCGTCCAAAACCATGGACCGAAAACCATAGGTAGGTTCGCCCAACCTAATATAGGGTCTAAAAAAAAATTCCCGGGGCACTGCCCCGAACCCCGTAGAGGGGGGCTACCCGCCCCCCTCAAACCCCCTAGATAGGGGGGGTTGCCGCCCCCCCGCTGTGGAAAGAATATAACAGAACCCAACAATTTCATCATTGTAAAATATTTGGAAGGTCATAGTAATCATTGAGCTACTTCGATTAGTCTCCTCATTAACCAAATCTATATTTTTGGAACTCCTTTTTAATAAATAACAATAAATTTCTGGTATTTTTTAGAGCAATCTAATGATCTTCAATAGAATTGTTTCCAACTGAATTAGATCAAAAAACATTCTAGATCATAAAAAAAAATCACCCCATTTCATTTTCATTTGATTAGGTTAGGCATTTTATAGATTTACTAGCTCACTAGTTCTTGAATTTCTAGATTTTCGACTAGTAATTTTTTGCTATTTTTTTAGCATGGGTTAACATAGGTATTTTTGAGTGGTTCCACTTGGAATGGAGACCTAACACATCCTAGTCAATAAAAAAAAAAATTATCATTTAATTTGGATATGATTTTCTTGGCCATTCTATGAATTATAATTTCGTATAATAAATATGTAACATCTTGTAGTAAAATAAGGGATCCTGTAGGAGAACTAGTAGATCCTATAGTGGCCTGTTTTGAGCCTGAATTGAGAAAAAACATCATTGAAGCTGGGATTAGGCCCCTACTTGATCTCCAAGCCATCAAAATCATTGTACCCTTCTTCCTCCACACCTGTCTCCCATGCCAAAGACCAAGGAAAGATTAGCATTTAAATTTATAAAGCAAAAATATTAAAAAAATGAGTTCTTTTATATTTACAATGCACACAACAATTAGTACTCTCTAGATCATATTTCATGCTTAGATTAGTTAAAGCATCACATGTGACAAATAGGGTTATTTTGCAAGCAAAGTGTTTTAATAACTAGATAGAGTATTTCATGTTACTTTACAAGCATTTTTAAATTCAATCTTTTATTCCTACAAATAGGTAGCATTTATTTTCTCCCATGATAGCAAAGGAATGGCACATTGTATGTTGCACATATAGTGTCGATACCTCTTAATTTTGTACGAACCTCGGGTTGATAATTAAAAGTCGGTAGCCTTGGGAGTTGAAGCATTCTTGCTGCAATACCGAGGCTCATCGTAGATCAATCATGAAATATTTCTGTAGGTATCAACATCATTCATACATGTTGACACATATCCCAAAGATATCATTCTCAAGGGCCCTCATCCTGGTCATACTTCTATCAGAGTCTTCATATTTTTTCGGGATATTTCCTAGTCAAATATTCTTGGTCTTCTTGATGTTGATCGCCTTCATCATGGTTGCATATCTCACAATCTCTTCCTTCCTCACACATTCCATTACTATAAGCTTTCAATCAAAGTTTCTCATATTTCATATATTATGTTGATTTTATCTAGTGTGTCTTATGCCTTCCCACATCCTTTCAGTGGAGGAGATTATTTTTCTCTTGATCATGCTTCTCGAGATATAAGTAATGATCCTTGTTATTTGCAACCATACGACATGACATTATAATATTAAATACAAGCATGCATAACTCATTTTACCTTTAGGTCATCTAGGCTTCTTCCAACAGCTTCCTTGATTGAAGTGTCTTTAACCCCTTGATATTCTTCTTCTCTTATGTCATCATAACATCATTCATGGATTCCACAAGTTGGAGTTTATGATGAAAGACTTGCTTCCTCTCTAGATTAGTGAACCCTCCATGATGTTTCCATCAGCGAACCTTGAGGATCTTGCATATCCCCATCTGGCAGATGTTTCCTTTTTGTATGACTAGCCTTGTCCTGGATGACTTCTTCCTTTCCTTTAATGTCCAATGAGGTTCCCAAGAGTTATATTCTTCATGTTTAACTGCCATGGATTTGTGTTCTTCATGATTCCCATGGTGATGTATAAGCTCTTATTTATAATGCTCCCATGATGTCATGATGCATCTAATTATCATGGTCATATCTATAACAAAATATTATGGTAGGAACCTTTTGTGAGGGATACTATTTCAATCATAGTAGAGCTCTGTTACTCCCTCTTTCCTTGGCCCTTTTCTTTATCTTCCTTCATATATTCAGTGATATGAGATTCCATAATCTTTCCATAATCTTAGCTATACTACTCTTTCTTGTTTAAGGATAAAATTTCTCTTTCCTTTCTGCACATGTTTGAGTCCTTTATCCTTTAATACTTTTGCCATCAACTTGTCTTTCTCTATCACAAGTTTTTGAATGAGGTAACCTTCTTGTCATGATTATCTTATTATCATCTTTCCCAGATCTCCCAATTGAGATTGTATGAAGATATTCCTTGATTATTCAATCATGTTTAAGTGATATGACCTTCTTTAATTCATTTCAAAGAGTATATCTTCTAGCATTTCATATATCCCTTTTATGTCTCCTTTCTTGCTACATAGAGATGAGAGGACCTTAAGAGTTTCCTCCCGTGAATTTAAAGGAGACCTTGATATGTTTGTGGAGCACTTGAAAGGTATGCTTTTGACAAACAATCTAGTGGCTTTTCAGTAATATTTGTAACCTTTTCCGCATTATGAATTCAAAGAGATAAAGAATTTTAATAAAATGTGTAAGAATTAACATGGGAAGCTCAATCATTGATAATTGTTGTTTTTCTATACAGGGAAAGGTGGAAGCAAGGAGTTGCCGTCCAAAAGCGAAAAACAGAGGAGGAATAACTGTTGTCCCTCTAGAAGGGAACCAGACGCAAACGAGATCGAGCAAATCAAAGCTGAATAACCCAGGAAAGGAAGGAGGGATACCAATTCGGTGAAAGAGAGAAAGAAAAGTAAAGGATTAACAGATTGGCGAATCCCTCAGGATCTCTGATCCTGAGGGATCGCTGTTTTACTTATCTTTGTTACCTAGATATCCCCGCCGTTACTTTTATATAAAGGAACAGCATCGTTGAGCAAGGGGACTCCTGTTTTTGTAATTTTCAGTTTCAGACAAAACCTTGATCATCGAGTCTCACTGAGACCTGGTTTACTGTACATTTGTTGATGCGTTAATATAAAAGACTTGGTGTTTATTTCGTCTTTGTGTCTGGAGTAACCTAAGGTGGTGTACCATTTGCAGCTAAGGGCCCGACTCCGAAGGACACTTGCTTTTGTATCATTATACTGTGATTTATGCGTGGTTTGCTTATCTTTATTACTCGGTAATCTGATATATCTTTCATATGCTATGCTATGCTCTGTTATGATCAATACATTAATGGTTTTTCTCAGAAAATCCGTGTAATGACTCTGCATCGTATAATTGGATCTCTTCAGAGTTGAATCGCATGTTTTTAGTCTCAAACCAGCTATTTCTATTACAGAGCGTCTGTGTGAATATTATTGTCATTTGATTCATTTGAAATCCCGATTATTGGAATTTGAAAGTAATGCTACTCTGTTTAGAAACATAGTTATATTATCCTTAATTGTCAGATTACTATATTAATGCGAGGCGTGCATATATGGTTGATTATTGTCGTTCCATAATTCATCAATGAGTGTTGTTCCATAAAGTACATTCCATCCAGTTTGCTTGAGGAGAGAAGAATGTTATAGCAGAGTGTGAGTAAGTTGGTTTTGACTCGCGAGATTTAGTTCTTTTGATTGTTGTTCCATTTACTGCTGTCCCGTTTCCTTTTTGTTGTTCCATTTTACTTGCTTCCGTTCTATTTACTTGCCTTTGTTGTTTTGGTGTGAGAGAAGGTCTAAGGCTGTAGTGAGCCTCAGCAGACGCTGCCTAGCTCCCAGACCTATGGTCCATGCTCTAATTTCTTTTCCATCAGTTTCTAGAGGGATGGGTTATTGCTTCCGTACCCTTGACTGATAAACTGTCTTGTGTGGAGTAATTTAGTTATAGTTTAGCATCTGTTTACTTTTGTATTTTCTAAACGCTATACTACTAAGAATTACTTGGACGAATAGCCTCGAATTGAGTTGCTGTTTGCAATAACAAAACATTCCCGGATTGATTTATTAATGTAGGATAATTAGAGGTGTGGGAGACCCTAGTTATAGCTCTACAATGTTCACTTGACTTCTCTTATCTACGAGGATTATGACAATCACAATACTCCTTATTCCATGCAAGGACCTTTAATGATCCATCCAACCTATAGATATCCTTGCAATCATTAAGTCATTTTACCAAATTGATTAATGAAAAATACTTCCCTCATTTGTGAAGACAAAATATTCACCTTTATCATGTTGATGATGGTTGAAGAAGATGTCTGAGGGCTTCTTCTTGGATGATATTCTCTTAAATGAGAAGGCCTTTCCTCAACAGAAAAGGTTTCTCCATTTTATGAGGATGATTTTATGCTTCTTCGAGTGATCTTCTTTTAGAGAAAGGAGATGATTCTTTCTTGAAGATGACCATGCCTTATTGTCTTCACTATATTTTGTCTTCTTTTGTAGTGTAGATCAGGACTGCTTCAAGGATTTTGACCTTCTTCAACATGATGTGATCTTCTTTTTAAGGTCCTTTGAATTACCTTGCTTCGTAGACATCTTGATGAGAGTCTTAGTGGTATTTTGGTGATGACTATGGAGATAAAATCTCTTGCTGTTGTAGATTGCCTCCTTGATTGCATAGACAAAAACCCTTGTTGAGGTAGACTATTTGTCGTAGACTAATCCTTCAGCCTTGACAAAGCCCTTCAAATTTTTTTGATGCCCTTCTTGAAAACTAATCCTTGTATGTAACTTTTTGCTGCCCTTCCTTTGACTTCAGCACCTTAGCTCTAATATCATGTTGAAGAATCCAGGGCAAGTGAATTTAATGAGATTCTTCTAGCATGATAACTACTTGTGAGGTATTTTAACTTTTCTTCTTAGCATAATCTTCATTTGTTCTTATTATAGTGTGTCTTATTATATTAATCAAATAGTTACTAAAAACAAAGAGACAAGAACACAAGATGTTTGGCTTTCTGCTAGGGCCAAAAACTCTCACTCTTTGAGAGGAAAACCTGCACCAATTGACGAATACCAAGACCATGACCTTTTACCTATTAAGCCACTCCAAGACCAAGACACCAATCCTTTTCTCCATCACTGCTGAGATCATCATTACTATTGCTGCTTCACTGAGGTCATTATTACTCCACCTTCATTGAGATATTCATCATAACAGTGAGACCGTTACTGCTACACCATAGCCTCATATTCACTTAGATAATTGCTGCATTCTTAGTGAGATCATCACCATGTTAATGAGGTATCTACGAGAGTTTCACCGAGATATGGATCATGACCTTGTCTTCATCATGAACGAGATCATGATTGTATTTTTAACGAGATCGTGACTGTGTATCGAAAGTTCGAGACTATACCTATGTCTAGAGAGAAATGTCGAGTGTGTATGAATGAGAGTTACTTGCACCAATATCTTCATCACCAATTATGCTAAGATTGTGTGTGCTACAGTGGGATCCCTGAGATCATCTTCATCAATGAAACTATGACTGTGATTTCATCCTTCACCAAGATCAGTGTCATCAAACTACCACCGAGGAGGAGAGTGTGTTTTTTGGATACTGTAATTACCTTGCACTGAGATCTGAGCCACCGAGGAGGAGATCTTGTAATTACTTAGTTTCATCACAATCAAGATGACAAACGTATATGAGATCTTGTACCAATTCGAAGTTGTAGAGATACTTGTTTGAATTTTTTGTCTTTTTGTGATGACCCTAACCGCATATAAATAGTCGTAAGCCTTGTATATAATCCGACATGACAAAGTGAAGTGTTGTGTCTAATTTTTACAAGACTACATAACTTATTTAGCTATTTAATTAATTTTTACAGGCCTACATGACGAAGAGGATTGTGCTTGTCATTTGGAGGACTACTTGAAATTGTTGGTGACTCAAATACATTTGATATATACCCAAGAAGGGTTCTTCTACATTTTCTTTTACTATTTGAATTTATTATAGAACTTCAACACGTGCTAGACCTATGAAATGAGAAAGACACTCATTTTTACAATTTAAAAAAATAGTATTTCTTTTATTTTACAAGTACAAAGATAAAATTTACATATATGAAGACTGAACCTAGTTACACTTTCTTCAACAAAGACAAAGAAAGTAATTGATGAAAATATAAAATCCATGTTTTAAGGCTAATATTTAGAGATGAATGACTGGGATTAATGCACCGTGATGGACTCAAGTGTTGGATTGGCAATGAAAGGATCGAAGCAGGGTTAAAAAATTGACCACATGTGTCGTCTCCAAAGTTGACACATTATTGCTTGCTAGAATAGTTAATCAACTAACATGTCTAATATGAATTTCTAAGTTATTATTAGCATCCGCAGAAGACAAAAACCATAAGAAAGACCCTCTCCTTGGCATAGCCTTCATCCTTAGTTGTGTTTGCAGAGTCATCAATATGGTAAGTTCCATTTATATTAGAGAGGAACAAAACTCTATTTAAGGTTTTGCAATTTATTGCTTTGGTTTTGATGTCAAACATCACTGCAAGACAAATAAATATGAACTATTTGATATCCATATTAGGTGTTGTTCTTAGTGGGAAGGACAATTACCAATAATTTTGAAAAATAAAAAACACTCTTATTTTTAATTATTTATCGGAAGATGTTTGTGAAAGTATGGATGATCGTGAACCCAAACAACCTAATGATGATAAACGACTTGCAATTTGGAAGAGTAAAGATAAAAATGTGTATTGTTTGATTTCTTCTTCTGTAACTGAAGAGGTAAGTCAACATATTCTTTCCAGCACCACAACATTTGCAGCATTAAAGAAATTGAAATATCTTTATGGCTCACATTCAGAGTTGGATATTATATCATTATTAATGAAGTTATTTAATATGGAATTGAAAGATAATGACCCAATGAAATTAGCCTTAGAAATTAAATCCCTTTATCATTATGTTGAATTGACTAGTGTCAAAATTGATCTGTAACTCGTTGCATTCATTAAAGCCTTATACCCTACCTATTCACACTACTCGAAGTCTCTTAAATCTAGTGAATAAATGAAATCCATGTCATTTGATAAACTTATAGACAAAATTTCATAGAGAGAAAGCCTTTGGGAAGGAGTCACTTCCCAATTCCAATGTTAAGACTTTTTGTCTTATACAAAAAGAGTAGAAGTCTCAAGGGGAGTCTCCGAAACATGACAATAATAGTAGAGGTCATGGTATGAAACTGCCTAGAGGTAGGGGGTAATCATTGTCAAGGCGATATACAACAAAAACATTTCCAGAATGATAGACAATATGCTAAGTATTATAGGTGTGGTAAACTTGGTCATACTTCCTCTCATTCTCACACTTCTTAAGAAAATATTAGCAAGAAGAAATAGAAACATACTCCAGACAAAGGAAAAGAACCTAAATTTTCCCACTATATTGTTGAACATTGTAATCTTAGTATAAATGATGTTTTTAGTACTACCTTTTCCTGTTGGCAAGACACTTGGATATTAGACACTGGAGCCACTTGTCATATCATATTCAGAATATTTTTTTTTGAAACATTCAGTGGAACCACTTGCCATATAATATTAAGAATAGATTGTTTTGAAACATCCAGTGATCATATTGATGGAGTAGTTTATTTTGTTGATAAATTACAAATAAAGCCTTCAAGAATTGGTCTTAAAATACCAAGACTTTTTGATTGCGTTGATAGGCGCATTCTACAGCCCAGTATGACCTTGATGTCTCAGTATGTATGTGAAACATTGCGAGAGGCACAAGAGTGTTGCACTAGTGCAGGATGGCACAAAGAAATGTGCAACGTGTAAGATGCAGGGAGTTGTTGTAGCAACACAGAGGTCAGAGTTGGGAGATCAATTACTTACTTCTCAGTAACTGAATTACAGTGCAACAGTTAGTAGTGGTAGTGCTATGGGTAGCACAATGC
Source organism: Pinus taeda (assembly GCA_000404065.3). Classification (NCBI taxonomy): domain Eukaryota; kingdom Viridiplantae; phylum Streptophyta; class Pinopsida; order Pinales; family Pinaceae; genus Pinus; species Pinus taeda. Next base: position 89,072 of record APFE030833067.1, read on the forward strand.
AGCATGATGAGAGGAGATGCAGTGCAGATGCAGTAGTGGTAGTGGCAGGGCCATGGGTAGCAGCACAGATGCAGAGGGAGTTGTCTTACAGATGCAACGATGGTAGTGGCAGAGCTATGGGCAATACAGGATGCATCAGTGCAAAGGATGATGGGCAACAGGGCTAGCATCAGTACAGGGACCGATGCCAGATGATCAAGGTGATACTCAGTAAGGAGTATTGCTAGAGCACAATCCTTGCTAAGAGGGAGTGTTGATTTGGGGTAGTATAGGATGTGCTCTAGCCACAAAATTTGGTGGAGAGGTTAGGGAACATGATATTTCCAATACCCAGAAAGGGTTTGGGTAGATTCTAAACAGTTAGGGAAATATTAAAATAATTAATATTTTTAATGGAGTCCCTAAGTCTAAACTTAGTGAAATTAAAAGATTAATGTAAATTAATATAAAACTGTGTTAGAATGGTCCAAAAGACATGGATCAAGCCAGATCTAATCTTAGCTGTCGATTAGGGACTTAATCCCGACCGTTGATTTGTTAACGAGAAAAGTATAAGAGAAGGCTTGAAAGTCACTTGGAGAATACACTAGAGTGATTAGTCATTCTATTCTCTAGAGCGGGGTTTGCTAAGAGAGATAGAATTAGTGATCAGTTGTAGCAAGGGGCAGTGAGTATGAGGTAGAGAGACAGGGATAATGTTGAGAGACCAGCACAGAAGTAGAGAGAGGTAGATGCAGAGCCAGAGGGAGCCATGCAGAGGCAGCAGAGTCTGCGTAGAGCTAGAAGGGCCTGCGTCATCCATGCAGACGCTACAGGAGTGACACAAAGATCCAGAGAGGTAGTGCAAAGCCTCAATAGCTTGATGCAAAGGCCAGAAGGGCTGACAATGAGCTTTAGATTGTGCTAGAGAGGGATTTCGTGGAGCAAGATTTCCAAATACCTGTTTCCGAAGAGAGGTATTGTTTCCAGATTTTTTTTATCTGTGTCGGGTTAGCTAGTTTGACACCCAGTGTACTCCTAAAAGAAATTATTAATAATGAAACCCTTAGATAGCTGCACCAGTTTTTTCGCATTGGGTTTTCCAGGGACATTAGCCAAAAATAATGGTGTCACTTGTGTGCTTGTTTCTATTTCCTTCAGTTGATGATTTGTAATGTCTGGAGCATGTACTTGTATTTACATTGTAAATAACATGTTAATTAACAAAACAAGTAAGTAGGAATAAATCAGAAAGTACATAAAGGGTTTATAACGAGTTACACTTAGAAATTCCAACATGGTATCATAGGGTGGTTACAGATCATAGGAGAACTGACGACATCAGCAGAGCAGAGTAGCAGCAACAGAAAACAAATGTCCTGAGTGACAAAAGTTATTCCTAACAGCAAAGCAGGAAGGAAGGTGCGATGCAGTGCTTGCATCATCAAGTTCAAGCTAAGAAGAGGCTACGCAAAGGCTCAAGGAGGCAAATATAGGCTCATGCAGAGCCACACAGAGGCCACGAGGGCTAACGTGGTTGGCTGAGGGAGATAGTTTGTCGGTGTTGGGACTGTGCAGAGCCTAGGAGCTCTCACCTTCAGGTTGTTGGGGTTTAGGAGGTTGTGGGTAAGTTGCAAATTGGAGTTGGTGGGGTACTGTAGTTAGAACAGTACCTAACAGGGCAAGGTCAAGGATGAGGGAGTTGCTACCGAGGGTTTCTAGCTGAGAAATCTGGATCGGTGGTGTAGCTGCACAAACGATCAGAGTAGGGGGCATCTCGACATCGGTAGAAGGGTTTTGAGGAGGGAAATAAAGGCTTAGAGGGATTCATGTCGAGAACTTCCAGGAGGGAGGTAGAAGAGAAGCATGGCACTACACGGAGTAAGAGACCAGGATAGACTAGATGGAGTCTCAAACTTTGCAGTCTGGAAGGCCAGAATCTTATTCGTACTTGACAGAAATCATGTCAAGCACTTTGCCTTGAGGACAATAGCAATCCCAGTTAACCTAGCTGATAACGACAGGTACGAGTAGGCAATGGCGAGGGCCAAGAGCATCATCCTTGACAGGGTTAAGGACCATATAGTACCACACATTGCCGAGAAGGAAATGGAAAATGAGATGTGGGAGGCCCTAAAGAAAGTGTGCTAGAATACTTTTGTGCAGAGAAGGATGATACTAGAAAATCAGTTGTGGTCATACCAGATGAGGAAAGGAGAACCAATCGACACCTTCCTCGATTAACTCAATGAGATCTGGGATCAGCTGACTTCCATAGGGGCCACGCCAGATTAGGAATTGATGGTGAGAACAACCCTATATGCAATCTCAGAAGAATAAGAGGTATTTGTCCAGAGTATACTAGGCAGAGTGACCCTTCCACATTGGGAGGTAATGTGGGTAGCTCTTCATGAATAAGAGATCAGAAGGCTAAGCAAGGTGGGAAGAAGCGACAAGGGGATCAGAGTAAAGAAGGAGGAGGAGGAAGGTGTTTCCCTAACATCTGAGGGAAAGCAAGAGAAACGGAAGAAGAAGGACCTCTCCAATCTAAAATGCTTACACCATGGGGAGCTGGGTCATTATGCGACCCAATGTCCAAGGAAGAAGAATAAGGGAGAGGCCTCCGAGACCAAGGCAGTGCTAGCAAGGGTAGAGGAGGAAGTCGAGATAGACGATAATTGTGCCATGAGTGCACACATGCCACTTGAGTGGAAGTTGGGAGACATCGAGCTGTAGTCAGACGAACTACAGGTGATGAGGGGCAGGAACCTCGAGGTACCCAGCCTCTTGGATTATACCTGCTACAAGCTCCCCGAAGAGGAGTAGCAAGATTGGTGGATGTGGGTAGAGATGGATGCGGATGAAGCAGTAGAGAGAGCTACAATGCATAATTCCTAGGACAACGCAAGGCCAGTAGGCTGCAACAATGCAAGAGGCACGAGAGTGTCGCACTAGTGCAGGATGGCACATAGAGATGTGCAATGATGTGAGACGCAGGGATTTGTTGTAGTAGCGCAGAGGTTAGAGAGGGAGCACTTGTCAGTGGGAGAGAGAGATTCAGCATCAAGAGTACTCTAGCTTGACAAAGAGGCCAGAGTTGGGAGATTAGTTATTTACTTCTCAGTAACTAAGTTGCAGTGCAGCAGTTATCAGTGGCAGTGCTATGGGCAACACAATGCAACATTATGAGAGGAGATGTAGTGCAGATGCAACAATGGAAGTGGCAGGACCATGAGCAGCAGCACAGATGCAACAATGGTAGTGGCAGAGCTATGGGCAGCAGTACAGGATGAAGTAGTGTAGAGGATGATGGGAACCAGGCCTAGCATTAGCACAGGGACTGGTTCCAAATGATCATGGTGATACTTAGTAAGGAGTATTGCTAGAACACAATCCTCGCTAAGAGGAAGTGTTAATTTTGCATAGCACTCGATGTGCTCTAGCCATGAAATTTGGTGGAGAGGTTAGGGCACATGATATTTCCAATACCCAGAAAGGGTTTGGGAAGATTCTAAACAGTTAGGGAAATATTATAATGGTTAATATTTTTAATGGAGTCCCTAAGTCTAAACTTAGGGAAATTAAAATATTAATGTAAATTAATATAAAACTATGTTAGAATGGTCCAAAAGACATGGATCAAACCAGATCTAATATTAGCCATCGATTAGTGACTTAATCTTGGCCTTTGATTTGTCAACGAGAAAAGTATAAGAGGAGGCTTGAGGGTCACTTGGAGAATACACTAGAGTGATCAATCATTCTATTCTATGGAGCGGGGTTTGCTAAGAGAGATAGAATTAGTGATCAGTTGCAATGAGAGGCAGTGAGTACGAGGCAAAAAGGCAGGGGCAATGCCGAGAGACCAACGTAGAAGCAGAGAGAGGTAGATGCAGGGCCAAAGGGAGCCACGCAGAGGCAGCAGAGACTGCGCAGAGCCAGAAGGGCGTGCGTCATCCACGGAGAGGTTGTAGGAGTGACATAGAGAGCCAAAGAGATTGCACAGAGCCTCAGTAGGTTGATGGGGGGGTTTAGACTGATGCAGAGGCCAACAGGGTTGACGCTGAGCTTTAGATTATGTTGGAGAGGGATTTCGTGGAGCAAGCTGTCCGAATATCTGTTTCCGATGAGAGCTATTGCTGCCAAATATTTTTTATCTCTATCGGGTTAGCCAGTTTTGCACCCAAAGTACTCAGAAAAGAATTGCTTAATAATAAAACACTCATGTCGCTGCACCAGTTTTCCCGCATTGGGTTTTTTTTGGGACATTAGTCCAAAAATAACGGTGTCACTTGTGTGCTTGTTTCTATTTCCTTCAGTTGATGATCTGTAATGTGTTGAGCATGTACTTGTATCTATTTCCAGTATTTACATGGTAAATAACTTGTTAATTAACAGAACAAGTAGGTAGGAATAAATCAGAAAGTAAATGAAGGGTTTCTAACGGGCTAGACTTAGAAATTTCAACATACCCTACCTATTCACACTACTCGAAGTCTCTTAAAGCTTGTGAATAAATGAAAGCCATGTCATTTGATAAGCTTATAGAGAAAATTGCATAGAGAGAAAGCCTTTCAGAAGGAGTCACTTCCTATATCCAATGTTAAGACTTTGTATCTTACACAAAAAGAGTAGAAGTCTCAAGGGGAGTCTCCTAAACATGATAATAATAATAGAGGTCATCGTAAGAAACTACCTAGAGGTAGGGGGTAATCATCATCAAGGTGATATATGTAGGAATTTACAGGGTAAGTTCCTCAGACAGAACACCAAAAGGACATCGCTCACAAACAGATCACAGATCAATACACCAGTATTTTGACGTGGTTAAAATCCTCATAAGCTTCTCTCATGCACGGTGAACCTACAAATGACCCTCCATGCGCTTTAAATAGAATTCATGGACCAATCGGGTGTCAAGCCACGGATCAAGTGTTGGTAATACCGAGGAGAGAATGAACTGTCGGATCACTACATATCGTGACCG
>APFE030833070.1:0-22756 GCA_000404065.3 Pinus taeda
CAGACTTCTTTCTCTATTCTACAATAGAAAATTGAAACATGGCATGATCCAGATTAGACTGTTGGACCATCCATCAAAATTTAGTAAACATGAAGGCATGTACACACCTTGCCTTGCCTGGGAAATATGTGATCTTTGTATCAACAAAGCAGAGCATATTTGGCATTTGAATTTGCCAATCATGAAATATGAAACCTATTGGTATAGGTATCCAACAGACCCCACCAATCGCATGAGTTGTGGCAGTAAGGGCTTTCCGGGATATAATAACTAAGATTATTGCGAGATCTGTAGAATGTATTGACATCTACCACGGATGTGCCCAATATTGCAAAAGGAATCCAATGTCCCCAATAACAACTATTGTGAGTTCTGTGCATCTACAATGCATCACACTGACAAGTTCTGAGCACTGGATGCTCTAACAGAATGACTGGATAGATCTACGTTCTGAATTAATGAGTCAAACTAGGGGAGGACGAGGAGGAAATGGGATAGGAGAAAGAATGGGAGGAAGAGGCCACGTAAGGTGTTACAACTGCGACCAGGAAGGACATGTCGTCGGGGAATGCTCTCTCCCTAGGAGACCTTGGTGCTCACAATGTAGGATTAATACCCATGCCACGAACGATTTCCCGGAACTCATTGCAAAGTGGGAGGAAAGGACTAGAAAGAGGGGGGTTAACCTGGTTAATGTCGAACCTTTTACTGACAACGGTTTTCCTGCAACCAATATTAATATAGTCACAAGGGGAGGATCATAACACTACAGGCCCACCCTTGATTATTAAAGTGACATCTCCAAAGAAAGTGTATCAGCCTAAGTGCCAAAAGCAGTATTATCATGAAGCGGCTAAGCTGTTCAAGGGGATGACTGAGAGGAGGGAAGACCACCGATCGAATGGCCACGTGCTTGATTGTAACCAACATATTGAAGAATGGTTTAAACTATTCCTGAATATTGTTGAAGATGAATACATGTTGAAGGAATTGCAGAAGAGATTAAAAGCTGCATTATCAGTAGAAGAAGGGGAAGTGGAACGACCACTTGCCAACTTACCAGAAAAACATTCCAGAAGAGTGAGATGAAACAAGAAGAGAAGCGGGAAGGAATTCCAAATTAATGCTCAAGTTGCGAGATTCCAAATAAGGGACACAATGCTATACTTGGGATTGGATGTAAACATCCTACCTAGGAAAACATGGGAGGCAATGGGAAATCCGCAACTGAAATACTCACCGATTCAACTAAGAATGACGAACCATTATTGTATATTTCCCATTGGAAAGTTAGAAAATGTGGAAGTAGATGTGGTGGGGGTGAATACGCATACTGAATTTGAGGTTAATAATAATGGGATTTAGGGACCCATACCCAGTGCTCCTTGGGATCGATTGGGCCTATTAAAACTATGTCGTTATTTACCTAAAGAAAGAGCATATGATTTTCAAAGAAAAAGGAATGAGGGTGATCCAACCCTTGGACCCGTATCAAGGACTCAGATTCACAAAACTAGTAGATTACGGGGATGAACCAGGGATGATAGATCAGTTATACATGCTAACAACATGAAAGAGGGAGGATTACATAAATCCTATTGCAGGAGGATCCATTAGCTGGAGAATTATCCAAATCTCAGAGACTAGTTCAGAAGCTGCATGGGATGCATGGTAGCAAGGTGGGTATGAACTAAACACTAGACGTTGTGCAATGATAATCTGAGTAATTTGGATAGGAATGGAGATAAGCGACTATCCCAAGTATACAACATTGAACCGGTGGACACCTTCTTGAACAAGGTAGACAGGGAAATGATAGAGGATCAAAAGATTCCCTTTATTGATATCGCTCTCATGGCAACGTCGGCAAGATGTTGGAGAATGCACCGTAGTACACTAAGATAATGGGTGAGCATCAAGCAAGGCATGAGGGAAATATTTGCACAGGATGAATACCGACCACATGATAAGACAAGATACAAAAAGATTGCGTAAAGGGCTGGAAAATCCAGGGAATATCGAAGGATCTATGGGTAAATGTATTTATACATACCCTGGTAACTATTCCCCAAGCTTGGTATGTATAGGAGGAACTCCGTCGGAAAATGACGGATTGGGATATTTTGGAGGTATAGTTTGTTAGCAAATTTTCATTTAGAGGTAATGAGGAATGCATGATTAAGACACTCCATGTGATAAAAAAGGTTATGTTTTCCCTAGGACAGTTAGTTAAAGGATGTCTTGATGAAAATTTTATGCAGTGTCTCTATGATCTGGATTCTCCAGAATATGTGACCTGCGACAAGGTAGATGCAGAGCCAGAAGAGGATGGGTTAGATGGACTGAGACACCTAAACTTTGAGGAAATAGAAGGAGAAACAGACATTTGGGAGAGCCCCTCAAGAGAAGGCGCTCACCTTCTACCAATGAAGCTGATAAAACAAAATTTTGGGATGGAGGATAAGCCTAAAATGGCATCTGTAGGAGACTACTGGATGAACAGACCACCAAAGAAATTTTTTACCTATTACAAGAATACTAGGACCTATTTGCAGCTTTAGTAGCAGAGCTGAAGGGGATAAAGGGAGACATAGGGGGGATGAATATTGTTCTAAGACCGGATGCCTGTCTGGTAAAGCACAAACCATATAGATTGAACCCAAGGGTAAAGGAAAAGGTTAAGAGGGAAATTGACAAAATGTTAGAAGCAAGGATTATATTTTAGGTAGATGAAGTAGAATGGATAAGTCCGATAGTCATACAAAACAATAAGGATGCAACCGAAATCAGAGTATTCGTTGATTACAGAAGTCTCAACAATGCATGTGCACATGACCCGTTCCTGACACCTTTTAGTGATGAGGTCCTCGAAAATGTGGCAGGGAATGAATCATATTCCTTTACAAATAAATTCTTAGGCTACCATCAAGTTCAAATAGCCAAGGAGGACAAAAGGAAAACAACATTCACTACGGAGTGGGGTTCATATGCATACAATGTAATGCCATTTAAATTAAAGAATGCACTAACAATTTTCTCAAGGATTTCCATTACTGCATTCTGAGACTACATTCATAGGTTCCTAGAGGTGTACATGGATAACTGGACAATATATAGTGTACTGAAGAAACACACTAGATTATTAAAGGTTATGTTTGAAAGGTGTCGACAACTGCAAATTTCCTTAAACTTGAAGAAATGTATTTTCACAGTCCCATTTGGAACACTATTAGGCCATATCGTTTGCAAGGATGGAGCATGTGTAGACCCAACGAAGGTTGCAAAAATTGTCAACATGGAACTACCGCGTAACATGAAGCAACTAAGGTCAACCCTGTGACATATGGGATACTACCAGCGTTTCATCAAGAATTATGCATCACAACCCCAATGGAAAAGTTACTGAAGAGAATGGAAGAGTTCGTGTAGATTGAGGATTGTCAGACAACATTGAATGTGTTGAAAGAAAGGTTGGTAAGAACCCCTATCCTTGTCTATCTACATTGGAACAAAATGTTCGTGTGAACATTGATGCGCCAGGGATAACGTTGGGAGCGGTCTTAGTGCAACTAGGGGAGAAAAATATGAACCACCGGTGTATTACGTTAGCATAAAGCTCTCAACTATGGAAAGAAAATATACGACAACCGAGAGAGAAGCCTTGGCCATGGTTTACTCTCTGCAAAATTTAAGGCATTACTTGTTGGGTGTGCCATTCAAATTCTTTACAGACCATTCAACATTGAAATACTTAGTAAACAAACCAGTACTGGAGGGTAGAATATTCCTATGGTTGTTATTGTTCCAGGAATTTACTTTCGAGGTGGTCATAAAACTTGACACACTAAATGTGGGACCATACCACTTGTCACGAGTGGAGACAGGAGAGAATGAAAGAGTAGTGGATGATCGATTGCCCGACGCCAACTTATTCAGAATAGAGGCAGTCCTGGATCACCTAGAAGATATCGCCACACTATTAACGACATGTCATTGCCCAGAAGGATATATGACAACATAGAAGTGACACTTAATAGTAAGGGAAGCAGATTACCAACTAATTGTGGGACACCTCTACAAAATGGGCTTAGATCAAGTATTGAGGTGTTGCGTCCTTCACTATGAAATAAAATGTGTACTATCGGAATGTCATGTGGGAGTCATAGGAGGCCATGTGGGAGGCAAGGCCACTACAAGAAAGATACTACAAGCAGGACTATGGTGGCCAACCATTCATAAAGATTCTAAAGAATTTTCTAAGAGTTGCATTGTATGTCAAAGGGTTGGAAAGCCTTCGCGACGAGATGATCTACCTTTAAATCTCGTTCACACACTTGCAAATATTTGACAAATGGGAAATAGATTTCATTGGACCCATTACACCACCGACGAGGAATTCACGCGCAAGATACATAATAACCGCAACTGAATACCTCTCCAGGTGGGCAAAAGAAGCACCGGTGAAGGACTGTACAATAGAAACAATCGCAAGGTTTATTTTCAAGAACATAATCTCAAGGTTTGGATGCCTGAGGGGTCTCACAAGTGAACAAGGAACACATTTTCTGAATGAAACCATTGAGACTCTTATAAGGAATTTCATGATTCAGCATAATAAGAGCAATTCGTATCACCCATAGGCCAATGGCACTATTGAAGCATTCAACAAAATCTTCGAGAAAGGTCTAACAAAGATAGCATTAGCCAATAGGGATGATTGGGATGAAAGAATACTCGCAACTCTATGGGCCTATAGGACAATGGTAAAGAGACTTCATAAACATAATTTGTTTCAACTAGTATACGAGAGGGAAGTAGTGGTGCCAACAGAGTTTATAATACCAAGCATGTTCATATCTGACGCAATGGGAATGAAAAACAATATGGCTTTGACAGAGCGATTGAGTTAGTGAACGGAACTCGATGAGTCAAGCTTTTTGGCTGAGTTTCATCAGTTAGTGGAGTAGAGAAGGAAGAAAGCGTGGCATGATAGGCATATCAGGAAGAAGACATTCGAAGTTGGGGATCATGTCTACTATATGATTGTAAATTCCAGAAATTCCCAGGGAAACTGCAGATGCACTGGTTGGGCCCATTTATAGTTACTGAGATTAAAGATTCTGGAGCAGTAATATTTTCGCAACTGGATGGAATAATGCTGCATGGATGGGTGAATGGCACATGCCTAAAGCCCTTCCACAATGCAACAATCACAAATTCAAAATAAAGAGGGTCTTAGAAATGTGCCCACAAGTTGTTAGGAAGTAATAAGAGTTAGTTAGTCATGTTCAACAGCTAGTTAGAATCCTACTTTTTATCATAAAAATAAGTGAAATGATGATAACGTTGTGGCAACATTGTCATTATGCCACAACCCATTTGCGGTCGGGGGGAGGGAAAAATAAGAATTAACAGTCATAGTCAGCAAATTACACGTAGGTAAGCGCTTTTTCGAGCCTTTATGATCACACGCCATACCCGTCCTTTCCACCATACTAGTAGTCATTTCCATAATAAGTAACTAATAATGCAACTGTCAAAGTAGGAGCCGCAAAATATTTTCCCATTAAGCACAAGTTTAGTTAATAAATAAGCCCATCACGACAAATTTAATATGCCATGCAACTCAATCTGTCCTTTTCAATTCCACATCAGCATTGTCAAGTCCAGGTTAGCTGACGACAGAAAAGTATGGCTAGAGCACATGGGGAAAGTTTCCAAAGTAATCAATTGCTAAGATCTAGTCAGGGAATGTCACGTCAAGCTCGACTACTTAAATTTCAAGGCAATGAAGGAATTCACAGAGTTTCAATTGTAGATATCAGAAGAATTCCATGCCCAAATTGATAAAATTGAGGAAGAGTCTACAAAAACAAAGAAAGTGATTAGAGACCTATGGCAGCTGGTCCCATCGTAGGTCCTAAATCTAAAAGAGGTTTGTGACTCCAGCGAACAACAATGGGAGAGCCTGCAAAACCAATAGCCAACAGAGTTAACATCACAATCGACCAAAGAATTCACTCAACACATTGACGCAATCCTTGCTGGATGGGAAACTGCCATTCAAAAGTACAAAGAATTTAGGCAACAAAACATGACAGTTGTTCTAAAGTTGGAGCCTTCATTTGGAACGGGGGAACCTCGGAATGAGGAAAGTGTAGTGGGGATAGGTACCATCTTGCGTGTAGTGGCTCAAGTGAAAGAAGCACCAGCCCAGCAGTCAACAGAAATAGTGCAACTAATAATACAACCACAAATCAAAGAACCCATGGAAATACCAATAGGGTTGACCAAGGCCAAAATGAATTGACTTAGGGACGAGTCAAAGAATTGTGATTGAGGTCTGTTGGGGCCTTAGTTTTAATTTTATAAATATTTTGATCAATTTTGGCTAACCAAAGAACAAGGAGGAAACAAGTGGAAGCAACGGTTAGCTTGTAGGGGATTCAGCTTGACAACAAGGCAGGAATAGGCAGTTGCAGAAGGATTGCGGGAAGGTGGCAGCAGAATACAAAGGCATCCAAGTGGGTAGGAAGGAGGAGATGCAGGTGAGGGAAAGAACAACCGAGCAGGAACTGACAGTCTAGGAGGTAGAAAGAAATATAAAAGGAGAGGGCCAGTAAGGGAGAGGGGTTGGTTGGCGAAGTTGTTGAGGTTGGTGTTGCAAAGAGGATAGCGGGTTGTGGCAGTCTAATACCATATGGCAGGAGTTTAGTTGAGTAGGACCTTTGAGACTGAGAACAAGCCCGTGAGTCTGTAAACAGGTATTCCTTATATTTACTTGTGGTGACTACTGAGATGTATTGTATTGTTTTACTGTTGAATTAATAGAAAGGAAAGTTCAGTCTGGTTGTGAAGTATAATGTGTATAAGCGTACATGATGTGATGACCTATTTAAAATTTTGTAACATCTTTTCAGATGCATGCATTTAGTAGTGTTTGTGTATTAGTTGTTATGCTGTTATCTCTACCATGTGTGTAATGTTATATATCTATTATCGGTTGATGCTTCGGTTGATGCTCCCATTGACTCCATGACGAACCCCTCTTACTTCTGGTTGCGACACACCTCTGGTGAGACTCCTTACCCCTTGGGTAAGGTGAAAATTCCGGTGTCGACCTAGACTACAACGAACCACTGTTGGCTCTCTGCGCTTGAACCCAGGGTCTTCCCCTGATGACTCTTTCATGCCAACAAGTAGGCCAAGTAAGTGTCTATATGATGCATTCACTTTGTCTATATCTCTAGCCAATTTATCCTATGATTTCATCTTCATGCACACAACCACTTTATCATTCTTTGTTGTTATCCACTCTTCCTTAGAAGTTCTTCATGTGAATTAGGATATTGATCAGACCATTCACATATGTGTTCAATTGCTTTTGTGGCTACTTTGATCATCATTCCCCTTTATTTTGAATCTTTGTGCATATTTGGGAATGAAGCCATGACTTGATGTAAGGTCATCATCTCATCACAAACCAAGTCCATTGACTCTGCTAGTATCTGTAATTCATAAGAAATGGATATTTGTAAGCCCTTACCTTGGGAGTGGGATGTAAGTAAGGCCTGGTTCTCACCCTATACTTGTGCAATACTTTGTTCAAAGGAAACACAATTTTCTTTTATATCAACAACCTTCTTGTTCAACCAATTTACATTCAGATCTGCTGTTGTCATAAAAAGAAGTTCCAATGGATGTTATCATTTCAGGGTTCATGGTGGTGTTTATAACAATTTCCTTTTATGTAACCACTGATATAGGCTTTGTTATATTTTTAGCATAACACTTGTGCCTATCTTGCATAATTTTTCATTGGACTTGGTCGAAGGCGATCATGGAAATGTCCAATACTTCTTATTCTTCTTCCTCTAGAATGCTGAATTCCTGTAGTGGAAAATGCCCACCTATGATGGGAGTATATGGTGGAACATTCAAGGTAGGATTTTCCAACTGTACCTTTAAACCCTGTGGTTGTTGATAATTTTATACCTTTTTATCCTATTTGTTGAGTAAATATTGCTCAATTTGTTTGGCTAGGGCTTCTTGTTTCCTTTTTTCTTCTTCTTCCTCTTTCTTTCTCCTTTCCTTTTCAACTCTCTTTCTTTGTTCTTCTTCATATTTTCTTTTGAGTTCTTCATCTTCTAGTTTCTTCCTCACCTACACTTCTTATTTCTTTTTCTTTCGATCCTCATAATGTCTCTTTTGATCTTCTCCTTATTTTATCCATTGCTCTTCTAATGCTTCCCTTTTTAGTTTTATTCTTCTCTTTTCTTCCTCCTCTTGTTTCTTTTGGGCTATTTCTACATTCCTCTTTTCGAGGTACTCTTTACTCTTGTTTTCATCCTCTTTCTTCTTTAGGGTTTCCTCCACTTCTTGTTGTTTTTGTTTGGATGCTTCCTACTTGTCAACCTTCATTTTCTTTTGTTTTTCTTTATTAGTTCTCTATCCCTTCTTCCTTTTGAGAAGGATTTCCCTTGCCTCTAGACTCATACTTTCCTGTGTATCATTGTGTGATTGTTCTACCTTGTTATCTTGTTGTGCACCGGGAATTGATGCATTGTTGGCATTATCAAAGTTCTTGATCCTTTCTTAGTTATCATTAGGAAAATGAGCATAAGCCCAACCAAAACCAATTATATTACAATGAACCAACATGATACCTCTTGGGTCATATTTGTGAAATCTTAATTAATGAAATGGAAATGTTTCAAGTCTTCGGCTTCTGCTTTTGATGCCTTAAAATGTTGGATTGTGTATGCTGCAATGTTTAGAGGAAAGATAGTCGATGGTCCTTTATTAACTCTTACTAGGGTCTTAGACAACCCAATGGTCAATTGGTAATCTACCTCTTGCAAAACAAATTTGTCTTTGATTGTCATGGGAAGAGCATGAGGAGGCTTCTAGGCCCAAAAAACCCTAATATAGGTTTCCTCTCCAATTGGGATCCAATCTACAATATCAAGTAGAGAGTTCTTAGCCCCATCAAATATACATGGAGGTTCTTCTCCAAAGAGTAAACCATACAAAGGAGCAATGCAAGATTTTGCTATCTATTCATACATGCCTTTGTAACTTGTATCCCAAAAACTCTTATATTGAATGTGTACATGTTCCTGTCCAATTTACACCCAAGCCTTCAAACTCATGTTTTACACACACTGCATCCAAAAGATAGGAGGACATATAGAACTCTGATGGTTCTCCGTTTTCTGGATTCTTGGCTGCATGCATATCTTACATGAGGGAGGATGCAAGAATTATTACCCAATTGAATATTTTCCCTTTGTGGAAACCATGTGCATCATCATGGGACCCATGTTCCTAGAAAAGTGCCAATGCCCACCCTCCCATACAACATGTTCATCATAACATCTATTAATTGATATATCTTCCAGAGACTTTTTTTTAGAATCCCTCTGCATTGGCTCTGAATTTAGCTGATTGTTGCCACTGTGATCTCAATATGTATTTAGAAGGATCACTAAAGGCTAACAACCATTTAGTGTTGAAGGCTTATTCACACTTAGGAAATTTATAGTAGCAAATAAACACTGGTGAAGGAATCTATTAGGTCTCCAATGTTCCCTCTGATTGCCTAGTGATCTTCATTAATGTGTTGTAGGAGCCATTCTATCATTTCAGTGCTTGGGAAGACTAGTGGGTGTGATGCTACTTTGTGCAACCAAGAGTTTTTGACATTAATGTATACTTTAAAATCCTCCTATTCTTGTGGAATTTCCTTGTTTGCAAACTCTGAGTAGATGTTCCCCGTTGTTAGCTTTGTTTTCTTATCAAATTTTCTAGAAGTCTCACCATATATAGGTACCATAGGAGGACTATCAACTACTCCTTCAATATTTCTTTCAACCCTGCCGAAACTCTTGTTAGATATCTTGATTACTGGTAGCGCCATCTCTTTAGAAGAAGATGGTGTATTGATGCAATCTAATTCAATGGTTCTTGACATTTAAAAAATATGGCCCAATGACATAGATGTTAGCTCAAACAATATTAAATACCAAATTGAAAAGAAGACAAGAGTATTAGTGTGAGGCCTTATAATGCTAGGGTTAAAGCAATTTAGTCATGGGAACGAGAAGGCCTTTTCTAGGTCGCAACTCCAATTTGTAGAACAAGTCACAAATCTAAGGTATAGATTAGTTCATAATGCTTATATGAAGTGCATGTTGCGAGATGGATAAGTCACATATGAGTGCAAGTCACAAAGTCACATTTCTATTGGAAAGGGCAAGTCGCAAAGAACCCTACACCTTATAGTTGCGATTTTTTGACTTAAGGTTCAATAAGATAGTCTAATCGCAATGTCAAGACCGAGGTAGGTCATTGTTTGCACTTGCAAGGAAGGTCGCATGACTAATTACATCTGTGATTGCGATTTGTGGCCTAGTCGCAAGTCACAAATTCAAAGTCACAAAGTCCGTTATATCATTGATAGCAGAAATTACAACACTTTCACTCCATTGTTCATATTAGATATCAAGTGCTATGTATGTCATGATATTGTCCATTTTTCATGATATTGTAAATATAGCTTGAAGAGGACCCCACATATCCACGAAGGAAGGAATGAAAAATGTTATCTATGTCACAACCTTAGCCATTTTGCATGAGAATGTAGAAGTGGTTTGACATGGACCTCACAAAATCAAGAAGGAAGGCCACTCGCCAAGAATAAAGATAATACCACTAGGTTATGGCAGAGAAAACAAGTTTTTGTATGATCTCCCACATGATTGGTAGATGCACAGAGACTAGGGGAGTTTGTAGGAGAAGCATATTGTTTGGGGGGGGGGAGAAACAACACATAATTCATTGATGTTATAGGATGAAACATGAAATCATGTTGACAGGGGGAGTCCATCAAGGGGAGTTAGATCACAAGTCCGTAGGATTAGGGATATTTTCAGTGGGAGTCAACCTTTTCTATTGATGTCAAAGGGGGAGATAAACTTGGAAGGATCGAGAGAGAGAGATATGCGTGATGCAACATGCCTTATCATGCTAGGTGTGTTGAAATAAAAGAAAAAGGGGGATATCGTTGAGAATTTTGTTATTGATGTCAAAGTAAGGGCATAAGAAAGTTATGGTTTCAAAGTTGAAGACTCAGTTTATGGTCCTAGAACCCATGGTGATGATGTGGTAGAAAAGTTATGATGAGGTGGCATCATATTATTGATTAAACAATGTGTTCCAAGAGTGATGACATGGGAATTCCTAAGATAAGTTTAAATATGTTGATGAAATGTGTCAACTATGGAGAAAGGGTTTGTGGAGAGACTGATTTGTGGCCCCACAAGTCAAAAGTGATATTTAATAAAAACAAAAGAATGAAGAAAGGTGGAGATCAAAATTGATGTTGGGCCATTAAATTTGAAATTTTCAATTTCAAATTCCCTCCAAAATTTCCAGTTGGCTTCTCCAATGTTCATCTAACACCATATAATACACCTCTCTACATTGGACGGATATACACATACATCTCTGGCTCAGAGAAAAACATCGAACCAATGGAGACTCACATTCCTTGAGGAGTATCTTGGACCAACCACAAAGATTGAATTTTTGGGGTTTCATTTAGTTTCTGGGTTTTTGGGACTCGCTGGGGTTGATTTATTCTTGCAGGCTCCTTTCCTTTAAAAAGGGTTTCTGTGATTCTTACTTATTCACAAAAGAAATACATTTTTCTTGATCCAAGAAGTTGTATTGCTGTAAACATTTCAGAGGTCCCACAAATCCAAAATATGGTTTTTTCCGTTTTATGTTCTCAACCCATCTTCTAAGGCAGATTCTTGAATAATATAAACTCGTAGAAGTCATATCTGAAGTTGATATTATAGTAAATTCATTGCTCTATAAAACTAAGAACTTGTTTGCAACCAAATCCAATTGCTTGATGGCCTAAATTATTATATCCTAATGATGTTTTGGTGATTCTATCATCAACTTGCATGTATCATAATCCTTATTCTTATATGTGGCTAGAAAAATACTGGATATCTAGAAGAAGGTCGAGTTTTGGCAATTAGCTTGGAATTTTCCTTTCATCTTTTTCTTGGGTTAATGTTGGGATAAATTTGAAACATGTTATGGCTAGGATGAAGAAGAGTCAAAAGAATGCAGGGAATAAGGGTTATGAGATTCTATGAAGAATTATTAAGTACATAAAAAATTGTTTTCTACTCTTTGTTGCTGAGAAAGACTAGATGAAAACTTTTGAAGACCATTTTTGGATCTCCTGTAGCACAATCCTAGAAGAAAATTTTAGAAAATTGCTATCAATATCTAAATAATAGACTAAAATTCAGTTGAGGTATTTTTGGGTTGTGCGACTACTTGGCATAATTCCTCTTGTATACGTTGAAGCAGTGGAAAGGCATAGACATACCCATGACATATCCATGTGATATAGAGTCTATATCACTTGAGATACCCATAAATAATGGCATACCAATGTGATATAGACTTGTAGAGTCTACACTTGATTACTTGAAACATTTGTTATGATACGATTTTGTAGCCATCTTTGTGATCTACAAAATTTACGACATTGTATCTTGATATTGAAATTTGAAGGAAATAACTTGTATCATCATCATGTGAAGCAAACTAGATTGAATAAAGTGACATAGGCATAAATATATGTGATAGTACATGGCAGAGATTAAGTGCGGGGTTTTGAGAATTGTCGTGTAATGAGTGGTTGTGATATAGTGTGATACATAAATTGACATAAATAGTGACTTGGAGACTAATATAGTGAATTAATATATGTCAACACTATATTAATATATTTCTATAACCTAGTTACATGACAACGAACGTGTTAATGTTCCTTGGTATGACTTTGATTTATTTGAATTTAAGTAACCTTAACCAAAACAGTGACAACCCCTTGATATGATATGCCATTTTTACTGATGATTGTTGAGAGTGAACTTGATATGTGTATGGTAGAATCTTTGACTCTTCATTGAAACCTTATTACTTGAGCAATAACAATATGTAGAAATTCCCACTATAGATCAACAGATTATGCAATATACTAAAACACAATACAAGATCTACTTCTACAACACTTTGCGGAAGCTTAATCAATTTGAGCACGATCAATGGGAACACATATAACTGAGAATGAGAAGAAATCACACATAACACAGAAGAAATAATCCGGGGAAAGCCTCAGCCTAAAACCCCAACTCTGTATTATCATACAAATGGAAATATAGTCCGGCTTACAAAAAGAATCAGCTCACATGCTATCCTATTTCGTCTGCAATCCCTATGCTACTCATAGACAGTCAAAGGCCTCTCTCAAACCTTCTCCTCTACCCTCCAAGCCTCTTGTTTCTTTGCGCAATTTTCCTTGGGGTCCAGTGTAGCCACTTGTGTGAATTGGCCTCTTCACACACTCACTAACCTCTGATCTAACTGCGCAATCTTGAAGGAGATAAATCCTTCTCCATGGATGAATTTCCTTTATAGGAAAATCCATCCAACTGACAGTACATTGTCCCTCCTCTGATCTCAATTGGGTCTCTGTCTGAACTGACATGCATGAGTTATTCATGAGAGAATATTCAGTTATCTGAAGTGCAACAGTTATATGCAAGCATGTGTTAACTAACTGAACTCACATTAATCTAAACGAACTGTTTAAATCAATCTAACTAGATTTGACTCAATTAATTGAGCCAACTAATTACAACTCAAATTAAAACTCATCCTTATCTCTTTAACTGATGGATAAATTCCTCAATTAATGGAGAAATTGTTGCATGTCCTCACATAGACTTCATGTTTGATTTTTCACAACTACTTAATTCATGGTGAATTAATTAATTTATTTTCGAACAACTCTTAAGTTCAAATTCGAATTTTACTTCCTATTTTAGTCCAGGGACTGGCTAAAAATAGGAATCCATCCCGAACTGATAAAAATAGCAATGCTATTTTTAGAACTTCATTTTTCATTACCTGTAGCTCAATCCAGCACTGGTACCCAAATTTTTATTTATAACAGTGCTATTTTTATCACTTCTATTTTTAGCATTTCTTGTTGCTATTTTCAACACTCCCTCTCAACAAGAAAGGCATTCAACTCGAACCTGATCCTGTACCTTTGGAATGTTCTGCATGAAACACTTTTACCAAGTGTGGTTGCTCCAACAACTCTAGAAACAAAAAAACTCCCCACTGACCTCTTTGTTGGGCTAGAAACATACTCTGATGCTGAAGCTCTACCTACTACTGACAAGTGCTCCCTCTCTGACCTTTGAGTTACTGCAACATTCCATGCATCTCGCACCATTTCACACCTCTCTATGCCATCCTGCACTGGTGCAACACTCATGTGCCTCTTGCATTGTTGCAGCCTGCTGACTCTACATAGTCCTGGGACTCCTGCACTGTAGCTCTCTCTGCCGCTCCATCTGCATCTATCTCTACCCACTCAGCCAATCCTGCTACTCCTCATCGGGGCTCCTGTAGCAAAGTTGAATCAAAGAGGTTAGGTACCTCAAGGATCTTGCCCCTATTCCAGCCTTCTTGGGACGTTCACTCCACATCGCCCCACCTCCTACCTAGAGGTATGGATTAATGTGATCCCTTTGCCCACTTGGCTTGAAACTTCTCCCGACTGGAGGTATCTACATGGGTAGATGTCTCTACTAGATCTCCTCTCAAATTCTCTAGTTGTGGCTGCTCCACAACCTCCTGAAGATGCTTCACCAATCATGGCTCCTCCATAATCATCTGAGACTTCTTATGGCACTGCATATTGAGAGGTAATGTACTCTCCCTCTCAACCACCAAGTCTCCATCAGTTGCCTTACTTCTCAAGGCTTTGCATGCATCTTGAACCTCAAGAGCATACAGTTTCTTGACCTGTGAACCGATCTGCTTCACTTGTCTAGTGATGATGTGTCTAAGGAAAACCTTTCCCTTACTGAAGACCACATCATAGCCTCTGTCTTCCAGCATCGTGATCGACACCAAATTTCTCTTCAGTCCTGGTACATACTTGACACCAGTCAAGGTAATGAGAGCTCCATGCTCCCTATGAAAAAAAACCGTGCCTACACCTGAGACACTATAATTTCCATCATTACCCATCGCTATGAGTATTTGGAGATCTTTCTCCTCCAAAGTACTGGACAAACTCTTGTCGTCAGTCATGTGGAAAGAAGCTCCACTGTCAAGAAACCAACCACTTCCCACCATGGATGAAACCATGCATGCGAATAATGTGAAATCCAACTTGAACTGTGAGGCTAGTGCCTCACCTTCTGATCCTTCCACAGATCCCTTCTTGAATTTCCTCAGTGGACAATTTGTAGCAAAATGGCCCACCTCATGACAACGAAAGCATTGCACTTTTGATTTGTCAAACTTCTTCCCACCTTGGGAAGAACTGGATTTTGAAAGAGAATCCTTCTCCTTCCTCTTCTTTGCCTTACTCGCTAAGGCACAATTTTCTTCATCCTCCATGCATAAAGAACCATCTCTGGTGCTTCTTCTTATCCCCTCTTGCATTAGATCTGACCAAAGTCATTCCCAATATGGAAGTTTCTCTCTTCCATTAACCGAGTCTTGGTAGCTATGCCAACTCTTAGGAAGATCGAGGAGTTCAAGACTCGCCATGTCATCATCAACTATCACGATCCCTCCACTTCCAAGCTCATCCCTGCATGTGGTGAGCTTGTTCAGATACGTAGAGATTGTGTCGCCCTTTTCATACTTTATCTTCTGAAGCTTGTCCTTCAATGACAACTTCCTATGATCACTGCTATTTTGATATAGATCTTTCAATGTTTTCCACATTGAAAACGCTCGAGACAATGTGGTCTTGAACCCCCTCCAGGAGGATTCTCCTTGCTCTAGCCACACATTTCTTCCATTCCGCCAGTTGAGTAGCATCAGTTGTCTTGGGGACTTCTTGATCAATGAAGTCCTTTAGACCGTTATCCTCTAATATTGCTTCCATGCGATCCTTCCAGACTATATAATTCTAGCTACCATCAGAGGCACACTCGAGTCTTAAACCACTGAACACCATAGGTGAAATTGAGATTTGATAAGAAATCGATTTCTATCTTCAGGAACCAAACTTTGAACTTCTCCTTCTTGTATACTGTTCTTCACCTTGATCACCTTTGCTTTGATACCACGTAGAAATTCCCACTGTAGATCAACAGATTATGCAATATACTAAAACAAAAGACAAGATCTACTTCTAAAACACTTTGTAGAAGCTTAATCAATTTGAGCACGATCAATGAGAACACATATAACTGAGAATGAGAAGCAATCACACATAAGACAGAAGAAATAACCCAGGGAAAGCCTTAGCCTAAAACCCCAACTCTGTATTATCATACAAGTGGAAATATAGTCTAGATTACAAAAAGAATCAACTCACAAGCTATCCTGTTCTCTCTGCAATCCCTCTGCTACTCATAGATAGTCAAAGGCCTCCCTCAAACCTTCTCTTATGCCCTCCAAGCATCCTATTTATTTGCACAATTTTCCTTGGGGTCCAATGCAGCCACTTATGTGAATTGGCCTTTTCACACACTCACTAACCTCTGGTCTAACTGCGTAATCCTGAAGGAGATAAATCCTTCTCCATGGATAAGTTTCCTTTATAGGAAAAATCCATCCAATTGATAGTACACTGTCCCTCCTTTGATCACAACTGGGTCTCTGTCTGAATTAATATGCATGAGTTATTCATGAGAGAATATTCAATTATCTGAAGTGCAACAGTTATATGCAAGCATGCATTAACTAACTGAACTCACATTAATTTAAACAAATTGTTTAAATCAATGTAACTAGACTTGACTCAGTTAACTGGGCCAACTAATTACAACTCAAATTAGAACTCATCCTTATCTCTTTAACTGGTGGATAAATTCCTCAATTAATGGAGAAATTGTTGCATGTCCTCACATAGACTTCATGTTTGATTTTTCACAACTAATTAACTCATGGTGAATTAATTAATTTATTTTCAAACAACTGTTAAGTTCAAATTTGAATTTTACTTCCTATTTTAGTCCAGGGACTGACTAAAAATAAGAATCCATCCCAAACTGCTAAAAATAGAAATGCTATTTTTATCACTTCCATTTTTCATTCCCTGTTGCTCAGTCCAGCACTCGTACCCAAACTGCTATTTATAACAGTGCTATTTTTAGCATTTCTTGTTGCTATTTTCAACACAGTGACACAAGCCATAATAATGGGTTGCTTGGTATGTTAGTAAAACATGTTGTAGGTTTGTGTTCAACATATATGTGATATGACAATATTTTTATATGTGACAGTGGACTGATGGTGATAAAACTATATATGACAGTGGCCTAGATATACATAAAAATGCTCTTGATGATCTATGATCCTAATATAACAACTACCATAACATGATATTGGGATATGTTTATGGTGCTAGACCCGCGAACATGTCAGGGGATATCCTCGATAAGAATTCCCAACTAGACCTCAGACTGTTTGGTGTAGAGTCCTCGGAGTGGGTCATACAGTATCGCCTTGACCACGGTTGCGCGTATAGGCAAGTAAGACCTCCCTATTGGTAGTAAGGGTGTGACATGCAGAGAAAGCCAAGGAAGGTGCATGAATGGTTCTAACACACGGAAATCGAGGTGAGTGCGCCCCTTGGAAACCTGTGGAAGCACGCGGCTTAGAAGGGAACACACGAGCAAAGATGGATCACAAACTGAAAGAAAGTAAGCTAACAATCCAAAGTGATGGTTAAACAAACAACACATATCAGTAATATTCATACATACTTATATAGAAAGAGTCCATACATGGCTGTGTAAGCAAACATATACATATATCATTAGAGTAACCAAGATAGATGAAGTACAATAACAACATATGCATGAAACTTATTGGCTTTGTTATATTAAGAAGTGAAAGTTCCAATCATACAATACAACCATGACCAACCACTAG
Source organism: Pinus taeda (assembly GCA_000404065.3). Classification (NCBI taxonomy): domain Eukaryota; kingdom Viridiplantae; phylum Streptophyta; class Pinopsida; order Pinales; family Pinaceae; genus Pinus; species Pinus taeda. The sequence continues at coordinate 18,007 of APFE030833070.1, forward strand.
TCCCAATAGTGGAACGTTATAGTCACTTCCGCCTGCTCCTCCAAAGAGATGCACTAGCTCTACTCTGTTGAGAAGCCAAGGCTCGTTACAATACTCTCCAAGATTTCTCTAAGATACTCCTATAGGAAGCTTGGCTGACCAAAAGCCTATATAATGAGCTATGAGGTACTATATATAACAAAGGGTGGGGTAACCGTTGACATTCCTCTTTGTGACTGTTCACCTACCCTCATGACTCTTCAACTACTCTATAATTGTTACATTCAACTATCGACACTTGAACTTCCACATGACAAGATGTTACATACAATTTTCACATGTACCCATGTGAGACAAAATAGGCTTGAGAAAGCCATGCAAGCTATCACTAACACTCAAACAGTTGTGGTAAGACCAACTCTTTGACATCCTTGTGATGATCAATGGTGGTAAAATTATGCCAAGCTTGGTCGTCCATGATGGTGTCCGCACGCTTAATGGTGACATCCTGCTCTAAGTGAACTCTTACCTCCATTGCATCTGGGTACACTGATATGGCTCCTCTGTCCAACTCATCTGATAACATGTGCATAATCATCTTGAGTGCAGCTCGACCAAAAACATACTAATGCATAGTGTCTATGCTGATCTCCAAGTGTATGCTGATGACCAAGCACGTCAACTTATCGAAATATATGTTTGGCTCCAGTCGGATTTGCTTCTTGTCTTCACCTTGATGAGTGAGCCAAATGGGTGGGATCACATGTGTGCACGCAATGACATCGATGCTCCTGAAAAACCCTTGCATGCGATTGATGGCACTGCTCACCCTGTATGCTCCATTCCAGCTTCTAGATGGGTCCATAACCTGTATGGGTGTAGTTTCATCAGTATTTGCATGTTTCACCTCCTATTGTACCTATTCCCATTGCAACTCCTTCTCTTGTCTATGCAGCTCCTACTCTTCCTTGAGTTTCGGTTTCAGTACTTTCTACCCCTTCTCTGCCTTTGCGTGATCCTCTTGTCGCACCGTCGCCTCATAGAATCAGTCTCCAAAGTTACTTTCATCACAAGTGGATTTGCTTGAACTTGCAACTTTGCTCCGCCACTACGCCATCAACAACCTTCCCCTTGCATTTGTCTCACATAGGTGTGTTACCTTCTGCTACTGCTGATGGTGCTTCTTGCTATGATAAAGTTGCCATGTCATCTTGATATCCTTGTCCGTGAACAACTTGATGTATTCATAGATAGGCAAGTTCATAGACACTTGATCGACTACATCACCAATTGTACTCTGAACGGTGTCTTCGACTTTGCTCTCCTAGAAGCCATTGTACCTATGCTGCTGAGAGGTAGACAAACACCTATGATACCTAGAGACATAGCAACACTCATGAAAACCAACCTATAAGTCGAAAACCAAAACAAGCCGAAGGACTGACATGCAACGTACCTGTGTGACTGTCTGTGAAGATTGCACAATTTTCACTGGGAGGTTGGGAGTCTGACTGTCAAAACTGCACAAAGCATATTCCGGGCTGTCAGGAGTTTGACTAACTACTAGAACTATGCAATGAATAGCCCATCTTGGCATGCCAAGGACTGAAAATGCTCACTGTACAATTTTAGTCAATAGTGACATACAAACCAACAATCTACATTGCGCAGTTTCTGGGGCCAACAAGGCACTGCCTTCTAGAGTTGCGCAATGCAAGCCTAGAGGTTAGTGCTGGGCTAGAATTGTGCAATTTTTGAAGGTAAGGTAGAGCCTTCACTTATAGAAATGCACAATGCTAGCTGGGGAAGGCAAGGTTTGGGCTAAGGCAGCCCAGACCCGCCAAAGGGTGACTGAAAACATGAGAAGTCTGAATGCATGGTGATACTGAGTGTAAACAAGAGTGAATGATCATGCATGCAAACACTAAGTATAGGATTCAAAAAATGGGAAAGCATGCATGTGTGTGAAGAGAGTCGCGGCAATAACGATCGTCAGTGCAAAAACAATGTCATGCATGCGATAACAATGAGATGTGAACGAAAATTGAAATTATGCTTCTACAAACTAACATACATTAGAATGACATGAAGTGCTAATTGAAATCAAGCAGACAACACTCACACAGATCGAAACACAAAAAGCGATAGAAACGAAACGCAAGACATGAAAATAAGACTTACCCTAAAACAACTAAGATGAAAGTGCCGGAGACTCCTAGATGTAATATGGGATGTAAGAGATGCAAGATCGATGTGAGGAATGAGATCTGCAACATATGGTTCATAAGTTTTGATAAGATTGAGATTATGATGCGCATTCCACAAATCTATGAAAAAGCGACACTTGGTGGGAGGCTTCTAAAACAATCTTTGCATGTAATCTCCAGCTGCTAAAAATAGATATCTAGATCTAGGAATGCATTTTTCATGTTGTCTTTTGCTATTTCGGGAAGAGAAGCCCATGCATGCAAATCAATTTTGCTCGATCCCAGAGGGAACTGGTCAACCTGAAGGCACATGCAATAGCCTACAAGACTGGGAGAGGGATTTGCGTAGTTTTTTAGAGAACTGAACTGGCTGTCCTAGAGGGATTGCAAAATTTTTGGGAGGAGCAGGTGACTGCTACCCAAAATTGCCCAATTTCTGGGAGGAGCTGGGCCAGATTGAACAATTTTCTCAAGGAAGCATGTCTGACTGCTCTGTGCAATTTCTGAGCCCAGTAGACTACCTAGCGGATTTGTGCAATTTCTGGGCTGAGCTGTAGTGCTGGGCTAGATTGTGCAGTTTTTCCAAGGAATCCTATTTGACTGCTCTACGCAATTTCTGATCTCAGTAGTTTATCCAACAGATTTGTGTAATTTCTGGAGGGAAGGCTGATTCCCCTTTAGAATTGCGCAATTTTCTGAGGGAGTTGCTCAACCAACAATTAGCTTGAGTTTGGAATGGTAGCCTGTGAAGGGAGTGAAGCAAACTAACACGCACATGCTAGAAAGCTGCTGAAAAACCAATGAATCCTATGTACTTGACAGTGCAAGACATGCTGCTAAGGATGGTTGGTAGGGAGGCTCCAAAACAAAGCTAAGGAAAAATTTTAGAGGGTAGTTGTAGCCACTACAACACTTGGCGACACACTGGTAAAACTCTAGCTCTCTGAATGGAACTTATTCGTGAAAATCAAGTCTAACACCTCCAGAAGTATTATTCAACTTTCTGTTTGTCTTGGTTTCCACATTTGTTTGATTGTAAGATGTAGCATCTGCCAAGCTCTTGGTCAATCGACACACATTCCAAGCCAAGCCAACACAGTTGTTTCGATTGGGGATGAGGGGTATATTGGTGCACAAGCCATATGGTCGTTAGAGTTTTAGTTTCATCTCTAGTGTTGCTCCGCTGCCAGCATGCCTAGAAAGTACCCAGGCGGAGTCACACAAGAACACAAGCATCGCTCCACTTCCAGAGAGCCTGGTCAGTGTCCCAACAGAGTTACTTGCATCACCTCTCTGTGCAGGAAGTATTTCTCCTCTTTCACGTTATTCATTTTTCATTTTTTCGAAATTTTTCACATTTTCCTTTTTTCATTTTTCATAATTGTGCATAGCACTTATTCATTTCAAAGGTGGAAGAGGGATCTCGTCTTATTGAGAACAAAATAGGTTGTTCCTTCAGAGAAGTAGTTTATATATACCTCTGACGTGCTTGTTTAGGTTTTCCCCCTCACCTTACTCTACTTCACTTAGCTGACAAGGATTAACCCAAAAACAACCGACTAGAGTAGGTGACGCTAGTTAGCATGCAAACATTGTGTTTTCACCGAGGTTCACTTTGAACAATACGTATTTTCCATCAACGTATCATGGATTAAAGATAACATGTTCTTCATACAGAGGCAGGACGACAAATAACCAAGTATTGATAATTGCACAAGTCCTCTTGTATTTTACCTAGCAGGTTTCAAGAGTTCCACACAGTCTCATGCAAAACTAACCTATGAACATAAACAAGAAGAAAAACACAAAACAAAGCAGAAGCAAAAGTAAATGCGTAAGCAAAGCGAGTGAGTAAACAAGCAGGCAATCAAGTAGATGAACAAAGTAAGCAACAAACATGCATGTAAACAAAACATAGTTACCGATCAAACGAGAAAGTGAACTGGTACCCATTTTTTTGAGGTAGCAAAAAATCACCCGATTTTGAAAAGTGGTAATGCCATAATACATTTTTTTTTAGCATATTTTTGGAACTTTAATTTTTCTTACGTATCGAGTATGAACATTTTTTTTTGATGTTAGCAATTTTCATGTTGATTTTGAAAAGTGTTGATGCAACATCAACACATTTTTTTAAATGTTAGTGATTTTCACAGTGATTTTGAGAAGTGTTGATGTAGCATCAACACATTTTTTAAATGTTAGTGATTTCATGCTTATTTTTAAAAGTGTTGATGCAATATCAACACATTTTTTAAAATCTTAGTGATTTTCATGCTGATTTTGAAAAGTGTTGATGCAACATCAACACATTTTTTCAAAGGGTTTATTTTTGACACTTTAAATTTTTTTATGTATCAAGTGTGAACATTTTTTTTTGTTAGTGATTTTCATCTTGATTTTGATAAGTGTTGATGAGCATCAACCCTTTTTGTTTAGAAGGATAATTTTTACACTTTAAATTTTCCAATGAATTAAGTGTGGATAATTTCTTTTAAATGTTGGTGATTTTAATGTTAGTAATAAAACATAAAAATAAAAAAAATAAAAACATGACAAAAAAA
>APFE030833070.1:24575-37345 GCA_000404065.3 Pinus taeda
ATCCCATTATGTGCAATTTGATAGTTGATTTTAATTTTTTTTTGCAATGTCTCAAGTTGTCTTAGGTTAAGATTTTAAAATCGCTATACAATTAACATTAAAAAAAAATTTCTCTTGGTATAATAACTCTTTCATTCAAGTGTTCATTTTTAAAGTTTTTTTAGTCATAAAATTTTTCCATAATGCCATGATATTTAATCTTTAATGCTATGGTTGAAAATAATTACAATTTCAAGGTTTTTTAGAGTCAAGATCTTTTATCTTTAACAACATGGATGGAAATAGTTGAAATTATCAGGATTCGAGACATGATATTTTATCTTTAACATCATGTCCGAGAATTGTTGGAATTTTACAGTTTTTCAAAGTCCAGATATTTTCTCTTTAACTCCATTGCTAAGAAATGTCAAAATTGTAACCCTTTTTTTTGTTATTCCAGAATAAACAAATTTATTTAAGAGTGTTTTTTTCATCAATTTAAAAAAAAAAAAATGGTTTTTACTTCCATTTTAAAAAATGTTGAAAATTTACCCTAAAAAAAATCATCGTTCTGGAATAAACAATTTTTTTAAGGGTGTTTTTTCATCCATTTAAAAAAAAATGGTTTTTGCTTCCATTAAAAAAAATGCTGAAAATTTACCCTAAAAAAAACATCATTTTGGAATAAACAATTTTCATTTTTTGGGTTGTTTTTTCATGTTTTTTTGGGGGGTTTTTGGGCTTGAGTGCCCGTTTTGAGGTAATAATCTCTGTTTCATTTATAACTATGTTACTAACAAACCAAAAGCAAGCACTACTCCTACTCCTAAGCTAATGGTTCATGGGTGTGATCACAGTGATACTTCCAATGCAGCCACTGGCGCAATGGTCGACCCATGTTGGTGAAGGTATGGTTCGCGGACAACACAGTAATGTGAACCAGCAAACATGAAAGATGTAACAATGAAGAGAAACACACTATGAGTTTAAGTGCATCCACAGAAAAGAAGTAAGTGAAAGCGGATGACATGCACTCTATGGACTTGCCATGGTGTTGTGCTACAATGTGTGCAGATATTAAGTGTATGCATTATCTTGAGTGTGACATACAAGCAAACGTGAGAAAGGTAGACCACTTACATTACACAAGTGTGCTTGCTGTGTAATATTCCTCCAATGCATGAGTGATGGGATTGTGTAGTTCGAGTGGAGGAAGTGAAATATGTCTGTGAGATTGATCTTTAATGCATACAGATGAGTGATGAGGAGCCTTGGATGTTTCAACAATTTCCTGATCGGAATTGAAACCAACCTCAGGACAACGAGGGCCTGACATAACCATCAACTCGTGCTAAAGTGCCTCGACAGTCTGGGGGGTTTTGACTTTGTCGACAAATTGATCATCATAGACCAGTGTCTTAGATAGATTATCAATGATTGAATCACCATCATGATCGGATGAAGAAGTAGATAGATCACGACAACCAAGATCAAAAAATTTAGGATGTTGGTTGGGATCCTCATGATTTGATGAATCACACAGAGGGGTAGATGCGAAATAAGAATGTTCACCCTCTGTGTTTCCAGAAAAAACAAATGAAAAATCAAGTGGATCTTCAATGAATGATTTGTCCTCTTCATTGTTGGATGATGGATTGATATCATGTGTGTTATGGGAATGATCAACAATGTGTGCATCTGTAGATAGAGATACACATGTGAAATCGGGGATGGCAGAATCACCAAAGATGTTAAGAAAACATGGAGGAGGCTCGGATAGAAGGGAGTCATCCTTTGCCGAGGATTAATGCTCAAGCTCCCAGTCATACTCTTCATGAATAACAACGCAGGTTGGTTGTGCAACACCAACTCCATCAATGGATTGATCCTCATTCACAACAAGTGTAGAGTCCGGAATGGGAGAACACAAAACAGTGCAATCCAAAGGATCATCAGAATACGAAGACGAAGGTTGAGGTACGAAATACATGTGACAACCCATGGGATTTATAACCCAATCTGAGTGACAATTGAGAGAAGTGATGTTGGGAGGATGTGACAGTTGAACGGGTGGGTGTGCCTATTCTCCCACATCACTTTGCGGTGGTGGAGTTGTTTGATGAGGGGAAGGAGAAAAGTCACTTGTGACAGCAACTGTGTCCATCTATGATTGTGCAGCTCTGTCATAGAAGTATGCTGAGCAGGGTTTGGGCTTAAAATTTCTTTTAGGATTAACAAATTTGGTAAGACAATATTCAAATTTGTCAATGAGATACTAGGATTTCATCTGACTTTTCGGAGCTTGAAACAAGCGGTCCCAAAATTTCATAGGTGATTCATGCGGGGCATTTTGTTGTTGTAACAATTTTTTGTCAAGAGGTTTGGGATCAAAATGATGGAAAGTAAATTCAATGAGATCACAAAATTGTTCAAGTGAGTGCACGCTACTAGGTGGCAAACTCCAGCACCACCGTAGTGGGGATTCACGAAGTGTGTATGAAAGAAATAGGTTGACCTCTTCTGCATAGAACTCATCTGCATCATCAAGGAATGCATAGAAGTCTTCTAAGTACTCAGGCCAGGCTACCTTGCCTTCACCATCATACGTGAATTTGACCAAGAGATTAGCAAACTCCCTCGTGATGTCGAAAGGTTTGGCATGCGAAAAACATCGTGGAGGGGTGAGTGTGACAATATCCATGATGGATGTGTAAAGATTTAAAACTAGATGAGAGGACTCAGCTTGTCATCTGGCCCTCCTTATAGCACCAAAAATGTTGACAGTGCTGGACCCACCAACATGTCAGGGGATCTCCTCGGTAAGAAGTCCCAACTAGACCTTAGACCATTTGGTGTAGGGGTCCCAGCAGTGGCTCATACGGTATCGCCTTGACCATGGTTGTGTGCAGAGGCAAGTAATATGTCCTTGTTGGTAGCAAGGGTGTGACATACGCAACAAACCAAGGAAGGTGCATGAACGGTTCTAACACACGGAAAGTGAGGTGAGTGCACCCCTTGGAAACATGTGGAAGCATGTGGCTTGGAAGGGAACACACGAGCAAAGATGCAACGCGAACTGGAAAGAAAGTAAGCTAACAATCCAAAGTGATGGTTAAACCAACAAAACATCTCAGTAAGATTCATACATACTTATATAGAAAGAGTCCATACATGCATGTGTAAGCAAAAATATACATATATCATTAGAGTAACCAAGATAGCTGAAATACAATAAAAACATACGCATGAAACATGTTGGCTCTGTCATATTAAGAAGTGAAAGTTCCAATCATACAATACAACCATGACCAACCACTAGTCCTGATAGAAGAATATTACAGTCACTACTGCCTACTCCTCCAAAGAGATGTACTAGCTTTGCACTGTTGAGAAGCCAAGGCTCGTTACAATACTCTCCAAGAATTCTCTAAGATACTCCTATCAGAAACTTGGTTGAGAAAAAGCCTATACAATGAGTTATGAGGTACTATATATAGAAAAGGGTGGGGTAACCCTTGACATTCCCCTTTTTGACTGTTCACCTACCCTCATGACTCTTCAACTACTCTATGACTGTTACATTCAACTATCGACACTTGAACTTCCACGTGAAAAGATGTTACATACAATTTTCTTATGTACCCATGTGAGACAAAATAGGCTTAAGCAAGCAATGCAAGTTATCGCTAACACTCAGACAGTTGTGGTAAGACCAACTCTTTGACATCCTTGTGATGATCTATGGTGGTGAACTGATGCCAAGCTTGGTCATCCGTGATGGTGTCCGCGCGCTCAATGGTGACATTCGGCTCTAAGTGAACTCTTGCCTCTGTTGCATTTGGGCACACTGATATGGCTCCTCTATCCAACTTGTCTGATAACATGCGCATCATCATCTTGAGTGTAGTTGGACCAATAAGATACTGATGTATAGTGTCTGTGCTGATCTCCAAGTGTGTGCTGGTGACCATGCACATCAACTTGTCAAAATACATATTCAACTCAAGTTAGACTTTCTTCTTGTCTTCGCCTCAGTGATTGTGCCAAACGAGTTGGATTGCATGCATGTGTGCAATGACATCCATGCTCCTGAACACCCTTGCATGTGATTGACGACACTACTCACCCTGTCTGATCCATGCCAGCTGCTAGATGGGTCCATAACCTGTATGGGCATAGTTTCATCAGTCTGTGCATGTTGCACCTCCTGCTGTACCTGTTCCCACTGCAACTCATCTTGTATGTGAAGCTCTTGTTCTTCCTTGAGTTGCCGCTTCAGCACCTGCAACCCCTTCTCTATTTCTCTCTTTTCCTTTACGCAATCCTCCTGTCACGTCATCTCCTCATAGCCCCAGTCTCCAAAGTTTCTTTCATCACAAGTGGATCTTATTGAACTTGAAACTTTGTTTCGCCTCTGCGCTATCAACAACCTTCCCCTTGCATTTATTGCATGCAAGTGTGCTACCTTCTATTGTTGTTGATGGTGCTACTCGCTGTGATCCCATTTTCATTTCATCTTGATATCCTTGTCCATGAACAACTTGATGTCTTCATAGATAGGAAAGTTCATAGACACTTGATCTACTGCATCCCAGATGTGCTCTGAATGGTGTCTTCGACTTTGATCTCCTAGAAGCCATTATACTTGTGCTGCTGAGAGGAAGACGAACATCTATGATACCTATAGACATAGCAACACACATGACAAGCAATCTGTCAGTTGAGAACCAAAACAAGCTAAAGGAATGACATGCAACATACCTGTGTGACTATTTGTGCAGATTGTGTAATTTTCACCTGGAGGTTGGGAGACTGACTGTCAAGTCTACGCAAGGCATGGTTTTGGCTGTCAAGAGAGTGACTTACTGCTGGAACTATGTAATGCACAACCTAGCCTAGCCTTCCGAGGACTGAAACTGCGCAATGTGCAATTTCAGTCAGCAGTGACATACAAACCAGAATTGCACAATGCAAGCTTGGAGGTTAGTGTTGAACTAGACTTGCGCAATTTCTTGAGGGAAGGTAGAGCCTTCACTTCCAGAAATGTGCAACGCTAGCCAGGCAAGGCAAGGTTCAGGCTAAGGTAGCACAGACCCGTCGATGGGTGATTGAAAACATGAGAAGTTTAAATGCATGGTGATACTGAGTATAAACAAGAGTGAATGATCATGCATGAGAATAGTAAGTGCAGGATTCCAAAAATGGGAAAGCATGCATGTGTGTGAAGTGAGTCACCGCAACGATGACCGTTGATGCAAAAATAATGTCATGCATGTGAAAACAGTGAGCTGTGAACGAAAACTAAAATGGTGCTTCTATAAGCTAACATACATAAAAAAAAACAACAAGCGCTCATTGAAATCAAGTAGACAACACTCACATAGAGAAAAACACAAAAAGCGACAGAAACACAACGTAAGACATGAAAAGAAGAATTACCCTAAAACAACTAAGCTGAAAGTGTTGAAGACTCGTCAATGCAATGTGGGATGTTAGAGCGGTAAGATCAATGTGAGGAATGAGCTCTGTAGCTTCCGATTCATAAGTTTTGATAAGATCAAGGTTATGACGTGCATGCCACAAATCTAGGAAAAAGAGACACTTGGCGAGAGGTTTCTAAAACGATATTTTCATGTAACCTCCAGCTACTAAAAATAGATCCTTAGATCTAGGTGTTACATGGAATTTGCATCTACAAATAAACACATATTCCCTAGGTGGGTGACTACATCTAGAACAACAGAAAGAAAATAGTTTAACCTTTTCTTATAGAAGATAGATGAGATGGAGGAACTTACTTGTTGCCTTTCGCTTCCTAAATCTCTTTTGAATCGCTCTTGTCACTCCCACTTGAACTAAATCCGCTCAAAAGGTACCTGCATCAAGAGAAACAAAAACAAGAAACAATCAAAGCATACATGAACTATCAACTATAAAAAATTGGAATCGAATACATTGAAACGCATAATGATCATAGATATGAACAATCATATGAGAAAAGGAATAAGCTCTTTATTAATGTAGAAGGAAGAATATCACCCAATACAGTTCGATTCTGTGCCACTCCTCCAGCTCCAGTTCAACCCTTGCCACATCAAAAGCTCAACACTCCAGCAACATAACATTGCTTTACATAAACTCAATCCTTGAACCAACATAATTTCCTTACAAACTTCAAAGTCCAACCCCCTGATCACTATGATGAGTGCTCAATTTATAGGGAAATGGAGGTGGCTTTGTCATAAACTGGGCATTGAGTGGCTTTCCAATTTTGGAGTTAGTTTCCATGGAGGAAGGGATGAGAGGATAGGAGGTTAATTGATTCATTCCCTATCCAATTTCTAGCTCATTGGAGGGGATAAGAAGTGGGAATATTCTAGAATGATTTAGAATGGAGGAATATTCCTAAAAGCCTACGAAGATTTCGCTCAATCTCGCCCAACGCAGGTCAAAGTGGGCCTAGGTGCTTTGCAGAGTAGACTTGAATGGGTCTAAGTGCTCTGCAGCACAGTTACCCCTTACCAAGGATGTGCTGGTTCCTCAAGGAGTCATTTCAGGATGTCTTCAGGCCAGGAAACTCTCAAGAATGATGGCATTCAATGTGATGACTTGTCTAGGGTGTGTAGCAACTAAATTAGGGTTTGATGAGCCCCAATAGGACTGATCTGAATGTTGGGAGTGATGTGCCCAAATAGACCTGTAACAACTGCCCCATAAAGCATGAAGTAAAAAATGATAATATTGAGTGATATTCTTTACGATGTGATGAGGAGGTTATGAAGCAGATGGTGACTTGCGTCAATTACAATACATAATATCATGATATTTTGGATTTTTCATGAATCACTAAGTGAAGGCATACCCATGCTCAACATATAAACTTTTCATTACATGTACATAGATAGTTGCTACAGATATAGACCCATGATGGGATGACCATCAATGTAAAGCCATCGTACAAATGACTTAATACTTTCTTGAAAATACACCTCGGATGGATGAAACTAGATCCGGGGTCTTCTATCTCATCTAATCGTTCGCTCAAGTACAAGTCTAACCATGTGAATATGTGATCTAAAGTCAAACATGGGAAGACAATGTCTGATTACCAGCCAATGATGTAAGCCGTTAACAAATGCGAGAGAGATCACCGATAATGATAATGATTCTCAAGGTACCGCAGTACATTTTGCATGGTGTGAATAGATGTTTTGATGTCGAACACCATACAAAGTCTTCCGATCGAAGGCCAGTGATGTTAACCTATCACTAGAAGCGAGAAACTTTCCATTGATGTATGCAAGCCCCAAGGTATTGAAAGGGTGTTTCTAAGTCAACTTCTTGGATAATCTGCTGATGTCGACAAGAAGTGACTCGTTGCAGGAGGGCCTTGATGTATCCCACATCATTGACATGAAACGAGTGTAATGATTTTGGAGACAGAATGTGATTGACGACACAAAGTTCAAGAATGGCAGTCATGAAAATGAAGGTTTATGAGTATTGCAAAGGATGAGTTTTACTGAGTGACTTCTCTTGAACATGTCGGCGACACTGAATGAATTAGTAGCATTGACCCAAAACCAAAGTGATGGATGGTGTGATAGAGCATAGATATGATAACCATCAAGCAGATAACCCAACCCAAATAGTCACAGAGATGAAGTGAAAGTGTCATGTTCAAGAGCGACTTGTTACCATAAAGTGATTTATCCCTTTTCCCATTTTCCCCAGTCATTGCTGATCAGCTTGTCTTTATTTTTTAACAAGCTTGAGGAGGATAACATATGCTTGTAGTATAATTCCACCCTTCAGGTGAATCCATCGCTACGTGATGTTTTAACAAGCCTAGCGAAGGTGAAAATCGGTCTTGTCATCATGGACAAGTTTGTCACTATTTGATGTTTTAATGAGTTTAATGACAATGAGAGCTCGGTCCTTTTCATGTTTAGAGAGTTTGAAAAGGGACAAAAAGAAAACTCCAAAAAAACGTAAAATAATACAAGAGAGAACCTATTGACCATGTTTGATCAATGTATTCCTGTTTTGTAAGTAATATATCTCAATCCGGAAAAGGGTTAAACTTATACTGAGTATATGCCATTTCCAATTTGTTAACGAGCTGAAAATGACAAGCGCTCGATAATCTTTTCATATTTTGAGAGTCTAAAAAGAGATTAAAGAGGACTCCACATAGAGGAACGAGTGGTGTCTAGGATAGCAACTGGTTTCGGTGATGTTTGAACTTCTCAAAACATGTTGATTTATGTGGAGAGGCTGGCTAATAAGACCATTCATTGCAACTATTCCTCAAAAAGGGTAAAACAACCAAGTGAAAGTGTATGATTGGCCAAGCAGATAGTGACAATGGAAGGAGAAAAACCAAGGCTCATATGATGGAGGAGCCTGATAGAATGGAAATCACGAGGGTAAGCTTGAACCATAGGGAACTATGCTTGGATTCAGTTTCATGTTTACACAAGCTTGAGATGAAAAACTATGCTTGGATTTAGTTTCATTTTTACACAAGATTGAAACAAAAAAACTATGCTTGAGATTGGATTACATGCCCCCAACATGATGACTCGATTCTAGGTGCATGCCCCCCAAGCTTCATTACATTCACCTAAGTAGACTACTCGTGGCTATCAGGTGGATGGAATGAAGGTTCATTTATGAGATCAAGTGAAAGACTCGACTAGGATTTTATGAGATCTAATGAAAGTCTCAAATTGGAACTTTGCTCCAAGGGACCTTGTTTTATTTTTTAATGAGCTTGACACAAGAAAAGGAATTCTACTTAGATTCATTGTTTCATTTTTTAATGAGCTTGACGCAAGGCAAGGAACTCTGCTGAGATTCCTTGTTTCATTTTTTAACAAGGTTGACACAACACTAGGAACTATCCTCATGATTCCTTGATCACGACCCATACGAGGTCATGACTTCTAAGAGGTTATCATCAGATGGGAGAACAATGCTATAGAAGGGATATGTAGCAAGGAATCCATTAGAGAGATCTAGTTCCAATGCCCCCAGTACATAATGCACAACATCACGGAATTGATCGTTAGTTGATGTAGGCATGGAATGGGTTGCCACATAATTGAATCGTGGTGGGGAAGATATTATTGGGAAAAAATGACCATTTATGGAAGATGTTTGACTGGAAGCCATATTTGGACTGGGAAATGAAAGCTGGTTAACGATGACAATTTTTCCTTCATGCGGGAAACACATCACTCGAAAGAGCGTTGAAATAATAGCTCCCATGTCATAAAAATAGTTGTGCCCAAGAAGTAAATTGTAATCCAAAGGCCCTGGGACTATCATGACATTGAGATAAACAATTTTCCCTCCCAAAGTAATAGGCAACTGAGGAAGGATCCCTAATGTTTGACTGGTTCCTCTGTTAAAATCCAACAAATTCTGGGTAACAGGCACAAGTGGCAGTGAACCGAGCACTTGCCAAGCAGTGGAGGAAAGGATACTCACAGATGCACCTTCATCTATAATAGTGCCAGATACAATCATATTATAAACTTGTAATATGATCTGGAAAGACACATAAGAAGGAAGACAACATCATCTAATCCAGGTCCGGGTGTGACGAAGGACCCTTCCAAGACCTTTTACTTTCGTGAAGTCTTAAGATTTCTTTTTAAAAGAACATTAATGAATACATCTACATGCGGAAAAGAAGAGGAACATAACAATCATCAACACATGAAAACATAGGCATTGATAACAGAGTTCGTCTAGGAGGAACTACGTCTCTAGGCCCCGGTGTCAAGATGGTGTAGGCTGTTGCATTAAGTGCTGTCAATAATGGTGATGTACACAAAGATGATGTCTCAATCATACAAGGAAAAATTCCTTCACGCAGGAGTGGCTCTAAGAGATGTTTCACAACTAGAACTCTCAATCAAAAGACTCCTATCAGTATGACACAAAAACATGCATGATGAGTATCTCACCAACATGGCACAAAAGGGATCTCAATGCAAAATATGCATGATGAAAACAAGAGTATCCAAACAACATACAACAAGGGATCTCAAAACATAACATGATGAGTTATGATAGCAAATACATCACATAGAAGCTTCCACATCAAATCAAGGAATCATGACAACATGTAATAAACAAGATCCTACATCAACATCAATCAAGGATCTATGCAGCATAATGCATAAAGAAGAAGTACATGAACACATCATATACCTCACAACCAATGACCATCTGAAGAAGTGGATGTCACACTGCTGAAGCTGCTCGGACCATCGATCTCACAACATTGATCGTATGAAGATGACTACTCGCACTTGAATGTGGAAATCTGCATTGGCACTTAGAAAAGTGAAGAGAAGAAGAAATGAGATAATGACAAATCTGAGTGTACCATCATATTTGTGGCGTCGACTATCCAAAATCTGAATTTTGAGAAGTTGAGAGTTATAGGCTCAAGGAATCTTTTAGATCCCCCGGGATTCCTCAAAGATTCTGTTCCATGGATGGACTAGAAATCGGCAACTCAGATGGCGAATTTGATCACGCCATTGTGATCCCTGTGGAAAACCGTGAAAAAATAGTATAAACTTGACTATATTCTGAAATGTCAATTTTTTACCTCGGGAAAATTTCATGGATCATGGTTCTACTCCCTGTTTTTGTTGAAATCATGGTTCCACATGCATTCTAGAAATGACTGAAAGATGCAGACCTCTAATGGAGAAATGAACAACACCATTGTGTTCATGGCGACGAGAGCTGTAAAATCCATATAAAATTTGTCAAATTTTGACAAAGTGAAAATTTTGCCCTCCTGCAAAATTCATGGTTCCTGCATTAAAAAATTAATTAACCGCCTCGAAAAGTGTGCCCACATTCTGCCTCGAAATCTATGCAGTCCCCCCCTCCCCCCCCCATCTTTTTTTTATATAAAATTTTTGTGGCTGAGTTTACAAGAAATTCGGTTTAGGAGGATTGGTTAGGATTCCATATTATAAGGAGGAGGTCAGGTGGTCAAACCCCAACCCCTCCATTTTAATCCAGAATTGAAAACTAAAATACATTTGAAATGGGGTCAGGTCCACATTGGGCGACCCACACCATACTCCCGTGCTAACATTTGTTGCGTGGTCTGGTCACATTTAAGGTACAATTATATATTTTGTTTTAAGTTTGGTATGGGGCCGCCTACTCGGGGGGTCGGCCTATATTGTTCGGGTGGGTTCTATTATCACCCTAAAATCTTTGTCTCTAAGCTTTGGTAAGTTGCCTTGTTTCTAATCATAGTCTTATAAGTTTTGAGTCAGCTCATCACATTAGTGTCATTCTCATTTACAAACCCTTCTTTTAGTCATGGTGTTAAAGGGTCTCTAGGTCATTTCATGCTTTAAGAGTTAGGTCATAAGGTTAGAAGTGTTTCAAGGTCATATCTCTTTTCCATCAAAGTTTGACAGCCTCATTCCATGTCCTAGAAGCCTCACCATGAGTTTGGAAGTCATATCTCACATTACTTTGGAGAAATTTTCAAACTAGCTTCGAAATCACTGAACTAGGAGTTTTCGTAGCGCACTACGAAACCCCTGTAGCAGCCTGTTTTAGCAGAAAAACTCTGTTTTCTGCTTTTACTAGTCACTTTCTAAAAGATTTCCTGAGCAGCTGAGAACTTAATTTTGCAAACTGAAAGAGGCTTTTATTCCTAACATTCTGCACTACAAAAACCTCTTTCAGTTTATTCAAATTTATTCTGAGGTGGGAGGCATTTATGGTTAAACTTGCGCTACGAAACTGCTGAAAGTCAAGCTTTGTCTTCTGGTTTTAGCAGTCTTTTTCAAGATCCGTTTCTGGTCAGATGAAAGAGTATTTTGGAATTCAGAAGGAGGTTTATCTTCATCAACTCTCCTACTACAATAACCTATCTCAATTTCTTCATACGTGTTTTCAGTTGGGAGATACTAAGCTTTCATTGAGACCCTACTTTCAGAAAACGGATTTTTTCCTGTTTGCCACGTGTTTTTCAAGGACAAATTCTGAACAGCTGGAGGAATGTTTTAAAAAACCAGGAGAGTGTTTTGTTCTAGACAACATGGGCTACAAAAACCTCCTTCAGTTTCGTAAAATATGTCATGGATGAAGAGATAGAGGCTCTGCAATTTTCAAGGATCTAAACCTAAAAAACAGGGAAACATGTTCCTAATTTCTAGGGTTTGTCATCACCAGTTGGGTGACCACGTGGGAGGCTTCATCAAATTCGACTTCATGGAGTTTTAGGTGTCAAAGAATGCTTTAAATGCTTATATAAGGTTGTTGAATCATAATAGGGAGTTACACTCCTAGTTGTATTAGGTCACTAACACTCCTAGTTAACAGCTAGTTCTAATTAATGGTTTGTTTTATGGTTAGAATAGGTGTCACTGATGGAAAATTCGATTTCTTTTGATGAGGGATGATGTAATCCTTTTTGTAAATGCTTTATATAGAGCATGAGGTTGAATTACCAAAGGGTTGGAGACTTTGTGGCTCAGCTGCTGCTCTATGTGCAGACTGTGTATATTTTTAACCTAATGCAGGTTTCTACTTAGACAACTCAAGATTCATGAAGAGCTCTTGTATGTTCTTGTTATGATGGAATTTTCCAATACTTACATTGCAGTGGTGTTTACTTATGATACTCAGAATTCATCACTGATGCTCTGACTTCCTTTATAGATAAACTTACTATGTTTCATTGTTTTGTATTGTCATTTCTACACTCAAACTCTATAATGCCTTGACTTCCATGC
>APFE030833091.1:18863-30643 GCA_000404065.3 Pinus taeda
GCTATTATACCCAAGGATTGTAGCCATTGGACTCCTAGTACAACATCAACACCACCCATTGGAATGGAAATCATTGGGATATTCAATACATATTCTCCCATGGATAGCTTGATATTATGGCACTTTCCTGAGCAATGTATGGTTCCTCCACTTGCAACCATCACTTGACGCTCTGGTGTTGGATATAGGAAGCAATTCAATTTCTTGGCTATCTTACAATGAATAAAATTATGGGTACTTCCCGAATCAATCAACACTATTACCGTTTTCTTCATGATATTCCCTTCTATCTTGATAGTTTGAGGAGTGGTAATTCCAACCAATGCATTACAAGATATGGTTAGATTCATTTCTTCTTTTTCTTCATGAGTCATGCTAGAGATTTTAGGTTTCTTACTAGGTGTTTCCATTTTCTTTCTTCAGGGCATAAATTACGATAATAATGCTTCACTATGCCCTTTGAATTCCTTCAAACTAATTCTTCAAACAAAACTTACACAAAAATTAAAAAAAACTACACACTTTTTTTCACTTTGTAGGAGCTCGATATTGAATCTGATGTATCTCTATAACTTTGGATCTCCCAGTTCTGAAATTTCTTCCTTGATAACCCCCCCTCCAATGAAGAGTTATGCCAAATCTCCCATGATGACCCGAGTATAGACTGGCTCAGTAGAGCAAACTTGTACGATGTGCTGTGAGTCACTGTTTCAACCTTAGGTTCTAAAAATGATACAAAAGAAAACTATAGTTCATCCTCCTTCTATAACTTCTTATGAAAATTCAATCTAATGCTCAGAACAAACATTCTAGCGATTTTCCCAAGGTGACCTGTTTTAGATGAAATTCTAGAGCTTGCAAAAACCCTAACTTCATCAGATCATATCTCCAAAAATATAGTGAGACAAAACTTGAAATTCAAGTCAAATGTTCAGTATGAAGTATCCTCAAATGGGTTTTATTTTTAGCTTTTGAAATGTTGCAGAAAAAATGTTATAGTGAAAATGCCATGATGACCTGTTTGGAGTAGCCAAACCCTAGAATCCAAAGCTCTCATACCAAATGTTGTGAAACCAACTCACAAAAAGATAGAAAAGAAAGATGAACGCCTTAGAATTCAGCCCCTTTGGGGGGAAAACTCCTTTACATTACACAAATGAACAATTATTGGATGATTCAAATGACAAAACCTCCTATCTATATATAGGAGTCTAAGGGGTCACAATATAACCGAGCTGACCTAACAATAATAATATAAAGGCACAAAAATAACAATATGGGGACAATAGGGCCACAACAATAACATAAGGGATATAATGACAATAGTAATGGGGGAATCACTAGTATTATAGGGACCTAACATACACTAATAAATTTCAATAACCACAAACCTGTAAATGTCATTTTCCTTTACACCATGCATCTAATTTTTATTATGTATGTGAATTAACAAAGGAATGATGCTCTTTTTCCTATTTTTCACTTTCCACAATATTTGCTTGTCTTTTGGTGAGATTTTCATGTTTCAGATCCCACTTTATTGCCACACACTCAAATTTTAGTTGCCTTGCGCTACCACAATAATAATGCTTCAAATTCTTAGTTATGGATTTTCATATTCTTAGTTCTAGATTTGCTTTTACCCAAATCTTTACCTATAAACTGAGATCTAAACTTATAGTTGTTTTTATAGATTGGGACTTAAATTTGAGTTTCTGCAATGTTCTCAAATGAGAGGCAAACTTTTTTAGGGTAAGCACAACCATACCCTTTATTTTCCTCCCTTCCTACAGATTATAATTGATATTAAATATTTTTTTACTACAGTTGATTCTTTTAAAATTATTCTTGTTATAGTTTTATTTTGGAACATCACTCCTGAAATTCAAATCAATACTATTAGGGCTCATCAAACCCTAATTCATCTATTACATGACCTAGACAAGTCAACTCATTGAATGCTTCCTTATATGAAAGTTTCCTAGCCTGAAGCCTTCCTTAAATTCCTCCTTGGAACACCAGCACAGCCCAACACTTGAGACAATGCATTGCAGAGTAGGTAGGCCCATTGTGGCCTACACTATAGTGCACTTAGGCCCTCTTTAGTCTGTGTTGGATGAGATTGAGTGCAATTTTCATAGGGTTCTGGGAATATTCCTTCAATCTATATGGTTCTAGAAGGTTCCCATCTCTTATCCCCTTCTATGAGCTCGAAATTAGATAGGCTAAGGATCCATTAACATCCTATCCTCTCATCCCTTGCTCCATGGAAACAAACTCCAAGTTTGGAAGGCCAATCAATACCCTCATTTATGACAAAACCACCTCCATTTCCTATAAATTGAGCACTCATAATAGTGACCAAAAGGGGCTAGAATCTGAAGATTTTAGGGAAATTTTGTTGGTTTGAGGATTGAGTTTATGTTAAGTAATGTTATGTTGCTTGAGTTGTGTGCTTTTGATGTGGTGAGGGTTGGACTGAAGCTGGAGGAGTGGCATAGGATCGAACTGTATTGGGTGATACTCTTCTACATTAATAAAGAGTTTTTTCTTTTTCTCATATGATTGTTCACATTTGTGATCATTATGTGTTTCAATGTCTTCAATTCCTTTATTTTATAGTAGATATATCACATATGCTTTGATCATTTCTTATTTCTATTTGTCTTGATATAGGTAACTTTTCAGTGGATTTAGTTCAAGCGGGAGTGACGAGAGTGATTCATAAGAGATTTAGGAAGCAAAAGAATACAAGTAAGTTCCTATATCTCATCTATCTTCTATAAGAAAAGGTTAAACTACTTTCTTTCTGTTGTTCTAGCTGTAGTCACCCACCTAGGGAAAATGTGTTTATCCGTAGATGCAAATTCCATGGAACAAATTGGCAACCATACTAGGGTCGACTGTCATTATTGGTGGCTTACCCTCATCACATTAAACCCTAGTAGACTTTTCTTAGGTTTGTTGATCTTATTTCAATCTCTTTGAAGTGTTTTTAGTGAAAAAAATTTGCTTGAATGTCTCTTGAATTGACTCTATGGCACCAGCGCAGTGTTAGTCTTGACACAGTGTGCTACAGAGTATCTTGTGCCTTAGAGACAATGAATTGTAGTGCATTGTCTCTCTTTATGGCATGTGTTGATTCCTCTTAGGCTAAAAACCCCACCTTTGGTTTGATTTTTCCAAAGTTCCTTCTCTTGTTTTTTGCTGAAACACCTATGATGTTTGTTGTTCTGAAATAAACTTGTATTTCTCCTCCTAGCCCTACTTTGGCCTTGATTTTTTAGTGTTACTTAAATGATTTATTTATCATTATCAATTCATTGTCACAGTTATCTTATACTCATTTAATCTTTTCTAAGAAATAGTGTCATAAAAGTCTTCATTTCTTTCGAAAAGGAACTATCGTAAAGTCTTCGTTTCTTTAAAAAAGATTGATTGATTTTGTGTGTATTACATTCCTTTTGTTCATCTCAACATCAAGGGAATTGAAAAGAAAAACTTGCATTATGTAATTAGAGGTTTGTGTGTGCTTATATGAATAATTTAGGGAAATTTCATTAAGTGTTCTTTTTTCTCTTTGTCAAAGATCTGATTTCTCTATCCCTTACTAGCTACAGTTTTCATTGTTAATTGAATGAAAGAATGTTTCTCATGTTAGTTGCATTCTAGGAATTTCAAACATACATCATGTGGTGAACCTTGAAAGGAAAATTCTTAAGAAGATCAACTTAAAAGTTATCTCAATTAATCTAATGGAGCATTGTAACTTAATGCATAGCATTTAGAGGTTCTAGGCTAGAGACATATTCTGGCATCGCAAAATGTAGTAGCTATCCTTAATTGTCTATGATACATTTTGAGTGTGATACCTCATTCCACATACGTAAGTATATCGTAGCTTGTCCACATAGCTTCGGGTATATAGGGCGTTGTTATAGTACGAAAATTATAAAGGAATGCTCTCATTGTGCAGTTTCACATTAGACAATGCTAACACGGATTGAGCCTCCACGTCCTTCAAGTATATATGGAACGAGTACATTATGTTGCTATAAATTCCATTTGTAACCGAGTTGGCCACCTTGTACACTATGATATACCAAACACAACATTCGGGAAGATTTCCTGCACGTATGTTAAGTCCTTGGTTTACTGAGGCAGTATATTGTAGTTCACAGTTACTTGGTAATCATTTTGCCTAGATTATCCCACTTTTGTTTTGTTATATTATTTTGATTAAAATAAATTAATTGACGATGGATAACATCCTCTGTGTCACTCCTTAGTTGATCTTAGGTTGAAACATATGGCAATAACTCCAAGTCCATCGATTAAGAAATTCCTTTTAATGGGAATCCTAGTCCTTTCCTCCTCTCAGAAATATTGGTGCTCCTTATATGGCTACATTTTCCCTTCTGGGACTTACCATCTGCTTTCCAGTATTCTTGTTCTCAACCTCCTTGGCCCCGCAACTGAATATTCCTACAACTAGACAAAATCAATATCTAATTGATCCTAAAGTTGATCGTTTGCCTTCTTCATCAGTTTTTTATTCCTCCACTCCTCCTCTTTGCCTGGTGAAAGTAGTGGCACTAGTAACTAGGTGGCTAAGAAGAAGAAGAAATGGGAGAAGAAGAAGAAGAAGAAAATTGAGCAGGGGGCAACCAAGAAACCATTGCTTCGAATGCAATTTATGATGATAAACCATCTGGCAAGCCTCACAAACCTTCACATCCTTGCAAACTTTGTACAGGAGACTATCTTGTTCGAAATTGTTTTGGTATTCCTCAGATCTTAGAAGAATGATATTCTCGTTCACATTAGCCTGTGTCATCAACTTCTCGAGATCATGTTCATGACACACCATCACCTAGGGGTAGTAAAATTCATGGAAAGAAGGGTAAAGTTAAGTTTCCCTGTAGGTTATGTGAAGGGAATCACCCCATTAACCTTTATCCCTATCTGGATGATGCCAGAAAAGTGTTTGATAATTGTCCTACTTCTATGCAGTGGCCTCCATCTAGTTACAGGAGATTCTCCCTTAATCCTTCACTAATTAATGAAGTGACTCACCCAAATGAACCATCAATCAAACCCAATCTCTCTGAATGTGAATCCCATGAGTCTATACCTGACCAACCACAGGTGGAGGAAATAGTTGACCTGATTTCACCTTCAGGTAAGCGTACCTTTCCCGTAGAGAGTGAATATGATACCACTCAGGTTCTTTTCGTTTCTTTAGATTCCAATGAGCTTGGAGGTAACCTTGCTATTCCATCAAGAAAGGAGGAAAAATCCTCACATTCTCGTAACTCAAAGGGGTAATTCTAACATTCTTACGACACCCCCTCCAAGTCGTTTGCTCACTTAGTTTGAATGGAATAGACTAGCAAGATGTCATCTTCATTATTATGTGCCTATCCAGATCATAGTACAAGTTTGTAATATGGTTGTACCTGACACTACTATAGATGAAGGTGCATCAGTGAGTATCCTTTCCTTCATTGCTTGGAAAGCAATCAGTTCACTGCCACTTGTGACTGTTACCCATAATCTATTGGATTTTAACAAAGGAACGAGTCAACCATTGGGGATCCTTCAGCAGTTTCCTATTACTTTGGGAGGAAAAGTTGTTTATCTCAACATGATGGTAGTCCTAGGACCTTTATGACATGGGAGCTATTGTTCCAACACTCTTTCGAGTGATGTGTTTCCCTCATGAAGGAAAAATTATCACTGTTTACCAGCTTCCATTTCCTAATACAAATATGGCTTCCAGTCAACCATCTTCGCTAAATGTTCCTTTTGTCCCAATGGTATCTTCCCCGCCACGAGTCAAGTATTTGGAAACCCGTTCCATGCATACGTCAACTGACGATCAATTTTGTGATGTTGTGCATTATGTACTGGGGGCATTGGTAACATATATCTCTAATGATTGCTTGCTACATATCCCTTCTAGAGGATTGTTCTCCCATTTGATGAGAACCTCTTGGAAGTCATGACCTCTTATGGTTCGTGATCAAGGAATATGAGGATAGTTCCTAGTCTTGTGTCAACTATGCTAAAAAATGAAACAAAGCATATGAGGATGGTTCCTGGTCTTGTGTCAAGCTCGTTAAAACAATGAAACAATGGATATGAGGATAGTTCATCATGTTTTGTCAACCTCGTTAAAAAATGAAACAAGGAATATGAGCATAGTTCCTTTTCTTATGTCAAGCTCGTTAAAAAATGAAACAACGAATATGAGGATAGTTCTTTTATTATCGCAACCTCATTAGAAAATGAAATCCCAAAGCATATTTCATTGTCTTTTTTCAATATCGTTAAAAAATGAAACAAGGAATCTGAGCAGAGTTACGTCTCTTGTGTCAAGCTCATTAAAAAATGAAACAAGGTCCCATGGAGAAAAGTTCCATTTCAAGTCTTTGATTAAATCTCGTAAAATCCCAGTCGAGTCCTTCACTTGATCTCCTAAATGAACCTTCATTCCATCCACCTGATAGCCACAAGTATTCTTATTAGTTGAATGTAATCAAGCTTGGGGGGTATGAACCTAGAATGGAGTCATCATGTTGGGGGCATGTAAACCAATCTCAAGCATAGTTTCTCATTTCAAGCTTGTTTAAACATGAAACTCAATCTACGCATAGCTTTTCGTTTCAAGCTTGTGTAAGCATGAGATTGAATCTAAGCATAGTTGACATCATTGGCCTTCGACCGAAAGACTTTATATGGTGTTCAACATCAAAACATCTATTAAAACCATGCAAAATGTACTGTAGTACCTTGAGAATCATTATCATTGTCGGTGATCTCTCTCACATCTGTTAATGGCTTATATCATTGGTTGGTAATTAGACAGTGCCTGCCCATGTTCAACCTCAGATAACATATTCACATGGTTAGACTCATACTTGAGCAAATTATTGAATGAGATAGAACACTCTGGATCTAGTTTCATCCATCGCGGTTGCGATTCTAGGAAAGTACTAAATCATCTATACGATGGCTTTAAACTGATGGTCATCCCATCATGGGTCTATATTTGTAGACAATTATCTATGTACATGTAATGAAAGTTTAGAAGCTGAGTATGGGTATGCCTTCTCTTAGAAATTCATGAAAATTTTAAAATATCATGATGTTATGTATTGTAATCGATGCAAGTCACCGTTCGATTTAGTTCCTCTCCATCACATCGTAAAGCATATCACTCGACATTATCATTTTTTGACTTCATGTTTTAGGGAACAACTGTCACAGGTCTATTTGGGCACATCACTCCCAACATTCAGATCAATACTATTAGGGCTCATCAAACCTTAATTCAATTGTTACATGCCCTAGACAAATCAACTCATTGAATGCTTTGTTCAATGAAAGTTTCTTGGCCTGAAGCCTTCCTGAAATGCCTCCTTGGGACACCAACGTAGCCCAAACCTTGATACAGTGTGCTACAAAGCAGGTAGGCCTACTATGGCCTGTAATGCAGTGCACTTAGGCCCTCTTTAGCCTGTGTTGGGGAAGATCGAGAGAAATTTGCATAGGGTTATGGGAATATTCCTTCATTCTAGATGATTCTAGAAGGTTCCCATCTCTTATCCCCTCCTATGAGCTTGAAATTGGATAGGCTAAGGGTCCATTAACCTCCTATCCTCTCATCCCCTGCTCCATGGAAACAAACTACATGTTTGGAAGGTCATTCAATTCCCTCATTTAAGACAAAACCACCTCCATTTTGTATAAATTGAGCACTCATAATAGTGATAAAAGGAGGCTAGAATCTAAAGTTTGTAAGGAAATTCTGTTGGTTTGAGCATTGAGTTTATCTTAAGCAATGTTATGTTGCTTGAGTTGTGTGCTATTGATATGGCAAGGGTTGGACTGAAGCTGGAGGAGTGGGACAGGATCAAAGTGTATTGGGTCATACTCTTCCTTATACATTAATAAAGAGTTTTTTTTTTTTTCTCATATGACTGTTCACATCTGTGATCATTATGTGTTTCAATTTCTTTGATCCCATTGTTTTGTAGTAGATAGATCATGTATGCTTTGATCGTTTCTTGTTTCTGTTTCTCTTGATAAATGTACCTTTTGAGTGAATTTAGTTCAGGTGGGAGTGACGAGAGCGATTCAAAAGTGTTTTAGGAAGCAAAAGACTACAAGTAAGTTCCTCTATCTCATCTATCTTCTATAAGAAAGAGTTAAGCTACTTTCTTTCTGTTGTTCTAGGTGTAGTCACCCAGCTAGGGACAATATGTTTATCTATAGATGCAAATTCCATATAACAATTCCCTTCCTCCATTTTCATTAAAAACATCATGTTATAAGGCAAAAGGGCATACCTTTATATGAAATTTTTACGGAAAAGAATCCAAAATTAAATTTTGGACAATTAAATTTTCATGCAACCAAAGCAACATTGCATTTTAACAATAGCCTTGGTTCAACATTTTTTCATGGTTCAATACTTTCTTATGAGTAAAGCCCTCTCCATTCCTTGAAGCAAGAGTGGTATTCTTGGAAAAAAAAAAACATTACCATTTCAAAATTTTCATAATGTAATGACTGGTACCATATATATTTGGTTTATGCCTTCTAAAAGCTTGGATACCTCATCAAGTTTTCCCTTAGAGCAACATTATTTTATAGAAAGGCCATATGTCAAATAGTATGTTTTGCAACCTCTCCTAATTATTTTGTCATGTAATTGTAATGCTTTTTCCACTTCACTGGCCTGAAATAGAGTAGACATTATTTCTCTATATACTTTAATATGTTTAGAGAATTTACATTCTCTCACTTCCTCAAGAAATTTTGATGCCTCAATTTTTTTCCTACATTCCATAGATGATTCATGTCATAGATTAAACTTTCATAACTTGGAACAA
The DNA here is from genome assembly GCA_000404065.3 of Pinus taeda. Taxonomy (NCBI): domain Eukaryota; kingdom Viridiplantae; phylum Streptophyta; class Pinopsida; order Pinales; family Pinaceae; genus Pinus; species Pinus taeda. Next base: position 27,764 of record APFE030833091.1, read on the forward strand.
CATGTTCCCTAAGCATTTGGTTCAAGATTTGGGCAACAACTTCAACTTTCTTTGATTTGCACCAAGCTTTGATGAGTGAAGAGTACAAAGAAAATGTGGTTGAGAAGCCCCTTGTAATGATTATCTCGAGTTCATTCACTTCTTCATCCACCATACCCAACTTTCATAGGCCTCCAATGAATGTCTTATAGGAAACTATATTGGGATTTTTCATCTCCATTAGATAGTTCCTTCCTTAGATTTGAATTGTAAAGAGCCACCAAGCATTGATACTTTATCTGCCATGTAAATATTATTTGAAGTTTCTCAATATTTCAAATTTGGTTGCATGGTGGCCAATGATGCAATTTATGAAGCCTTCAAGGGTGATATTGCAAATAAAAATTTTTTTTATAGTTGAATCAAATGAAATATATGCCTCTAGCTGTAATTTAATATCAAGAACCCAAAATAATAAACAATTTTTAAATTGTTGTCTTGGTTAGAGTTTTATGGAGAGTTACAACTCACTTTGTGAACTCATTTAGGGACACAATGAGAATTTTTTCTTGGATAAGACCTCTGGAGTTACTAGTTAGGACAATGGGATAGGCTCCAATATGCAGGGTGGAGGTGGGACAAGGCCTCCAGAATCCCTGATTTGGACATTAAGACAGGTTGCATAAGCTAGGTGGTGTCAGTTATGTTGTTGGATGCCAATAGTTGGAAGGAAAATCATAAACCTTTCCCCAATGCCCACACATTGTTGAGTGCTTCATTAAATGAGATGCCCAGATACATCCATGCATGGTTACATGCTTGCATTTCTGTGTGTGTAGGTTCTAATTTGCAGAGAAGACTAATGGATATAAATTTGTAAACATGAGTGTCACTAGTAAATTTAAAACACTATGTTGTTATCAACTCTAAGCTAAATCTATGGATCTACTGGATAATATTACCCTTTAGTAATACTGATATAAGGCAATATCTTTGGTTGAGGGTACCTTGAAGAAGGGAAAACTTAGGTTGTCTAAAGACTAGGCCACTTATTGTCCACTTATTGCATTAAGAAGCTCATTGGCATGATATCTGGAGGTTTGATGGAATCTTGATGAAATTTTCCTTCTTATGACACAAACTTATCCCAACTGACATATTGATTGTAGGTACACTAGACCTATTCACCTATGTTCCCAATATCCCCTGTAGTATCCACTGCTCTTGATAATTATTGCATTGTTATTGGTGTCTCTGATGTAAATATGTAGTAGTGAAGGTAGCTTTTGTAAAAGTATTTGACCTCCTTACACATATAGTAAAGAGGTATTCCTCTGAGCAAATGGAAAGTTACAAGTATTACTCATCATAGTGTATTCAAAGGTCTTTGGCTTTCAGTGTCAGATGCAGACACCACATTCTAGCCTCAATTCTGCAATATATTCTAAAGTAAAAGACAAGCATCACTTGCAATCCCTCAAGACTGTAAATCATAAAATTTTGAGTTCAAATTTATCAACAATTATAGTCGGTATGCACATAAATGAGATTATTCCCATATCTCGGGAATGATGCCTTGAATGTGAATCACTGATATTTAATTTTCATGTCAATGTGTTTGTGAATAAAAGGATTTCTATTATTTGTCAACTATGTTTTGTACTTAGATTACTGATATTTAATTATAGTGATAGTGTGTGTATGAGTGGAAGGATTTCCATTGCTTATCAGCAATGTATTTTACTTAGATTTTTGACATTTAATTGTGGTGAGAATGTGTGTGTCAATGGAACGATATCTATTGCTTGTCGATAATTTCTTGTACCAATGTTACTAATATTTAATTACAATGACAGTGCACGTGTGAATAGAAGAAATTCCACATCTTATCAATGGTGTTTTGCATGTATATGGTTGATATTTAATTGCAACAAAAGACAATAGTGTGTCAGTTAATGGAGTGTTTCCATATATTATCGATGATGCCTTGCATTTATATTTCCAACATTTAACTGCAATAACAATGTGTGTGTGTGAATGGAAGGATTTCCAAAGCTTATCAATGTGCCTTGCATTTGTACTGCCAATAGTTAAATAATGGTATGTGTAGGGAAGTAATTTTACAAAATATGAATGACGGCTTGTGCTTGTATTGAGGGTATTCAATGTTTTGATTTATACTCTCTAAGGAGGTGGGAAATATCCTTGCCATCTAGAATGCATGCAAAATTCCATAAATTAACTAACACTATCATGAGCATATCCAAGGAACCATGTTCGGATTGCTACAAGAGGAATTTTCCATATGAACCAAGGTCATCACATTATGTTAAAATCCCATCCATAGGTCAGAACCTAAGTATAAGATTGTGAGCATTCCTTAGGCAAGTTGAATCTCTACCTTTGAAAATTTCTAGAGCTTTCATTAGAAACTCCATTTCCAAACATAAAGGATATCATCAATATGCTCCAACAAGCACCATAACTCCATGCACATGGAGGTACATGCAGAATCCACTGCCTCACCCAAGTTATCTGGATTATGAATAGACTTAATGACATCCAGAAGCCCCTCCTTAATATTCTAAAAAAAACATGAGGTACTTTCAACTTTATACATGGTGCAATATTTTATCAATCTTGTAATTAACCCATGACAATGTCGTGTACCTCAGAAATTTTGAGCAAGCGTTCTTTGAATTATTCTTGTAAGTCATGGTTCATGGGAAAGAGAGACCATCACACTGTTATAAATGCTAGTAGATGGAAGGAAATTTCATAACACAACCTTCATATTTCAAATGAAGGTTTCCCAAATATCTTTGGCAAAGCAAAGAGTGTGTTCCAAGGAATATGGAAATGTGGTACATTTGTGTCCTCTCTCTCTCTCTCTCTCTCTCT
>APFE030833091.1:32320-102276 GCA_000404065.3 Pinus taeda
TATATACATATATACACACACACTAATACTAGCACACAAATTATACTTTACATATGTTTCGGGACAAATCCAATGAATTTATGTGCAGGTGAATTATTTGCATAACAATATCTCTACTATAGACTGGCCTCCTTTCCCTAAGGAACCCTCTATTTTACATACGTAGGAAGAAGGAGAGATGTTAGTATGATGCAAATTACACAAGGTTCCACAGACTACGAATATCCACCTCAGCTAGGGGTTTATTAACTATCAGAACAGAAAATGGCTTGGACATGATTGTTGATCCTAAACCACTAATTGTGTATAAGTTATAGCTTGGGATTAAGGTCTAAAACCCTACCTTGGTTTAAACCTTCAAGGTATTTAGACATAAGGATAATTCATTAAAGGGATAATTTTCTGGAGTTTGAAATCACCACTTACACCCTTGTATATGTCCAAGCGAGCGATGACTCTGGCGCCAAAACTTCATCATGAAATTGTACCTTAGACCCTCAACAATAGGAAAAAAAAGTAATAATGAAAATATGTAAGACAAATAAGGAGGGAGTTTGTTACATATACTTTATTTGAAATGGCTCTAGCCAAAAGAACATTTTAGTAATAATTTATGCCACAAGCTCCATTTTTCGAGATTAAAATTCATATGACATCACTAAATTTCCTATTATAGAGACTAGGGGATTATTTTATGCCAAGGAAAGGTTATCAAATTTAAAAGGTTGATCTAGGTACAGTTTAGTCTAAATGGGATAATATTTGGTGCAGGCAATTGCTTTTGTGTGTATGCAAGGAATATTCCTAAAAAAGTGGACACCTATCATGGAAGGACATACAATCAATCCTTAGGGGTCAAATTAGACAAGCCCTAAAGGGTATCAAGAAAGGTACTTCAACCAATATCCCATCTCATAATTTTTCTTTTTCCCTAAGAATCAACCGAGCAGGATAAAAAATCTAAAATAACTCTTGCATGATGATAACTGTTGAGGTCACAAGGCCAATCTGCATTTGTTATAGGAGAGGGAATTTTGGTCAATGAAGGTGATCTCTTGGAATACATGAGAAATTAATGGTAAAATAAAGGAATGACTCTCACAGAATAAGATATCTACCGAATCACCTGATATTCTTATGTTTCAAGAAACAAAAAGTTTTAGTATTATGATAGAAACCCTACTTAAAACCTTTTGGAAAAAGGGAAAATTGACAGCCATAAATGCCAAAGGCATTGTTGGTGACATTGCCATTGTTTGGAATCTAAACGTGATTCTACTTCATAATTTCTTTCCATAGCAAGAAGTGTAATCGCTCGGTTTTACCTCGTGATCCTCATAAAATTCATTCATCACCAATGTATATGGTTTGCATATTCTTATGGAAACATGCAAATTCTTACAAGTCTATCCCATTTGTACATCTCAATGAAAATTCTCATTGGATTCTAAGAAGGGATTTCAACCTTATTTATTCCTTAAAGTAAAGGAAAAGGCGTAATTTTCATACATGATCAAGATAATGAAGTATTCAACACCTATATCATTGATTTGAGATTGATTGACGTGGAAACCCTCAGAGGGCTCCAAAAAATATCCAAGACTAACATTTTCACCACAAATTTCTTCCACCACATTTGGTTCACCATTAAAAATGGGGTCTAGGCATTGAAAGAAAAGTTACACTAAATATGAGGTGCCTTTCCAACAATAAATGCTACCTTAATAACTTTAATTCCAAAAGAGGACAAAGTACTCAATCCGTCCAAATTCCGAGCTATAGGTCTCTGCTATGTTATTCACAAAATGAGATGAGAGGGGCGCACTAGCTATTGCTATAATACAATGATTGCAGCCTGTAGATCTAGTCACTTCTTAAGGTTTCCATCTCACACTGCCACTAGATCTAACACGGGTGGATTTTTATAATAAATGGCTCTATACTATGGCTCATTAAGGTTTCTTACTTTTTAAATTCCAATATATCTACTTCCTTCAACCAACGAAAAATTGTGAAGTGTATATGTTTTCACTAGTGTGGTTGATTACAATCAAACTGCAAGATGCAAAATTTTGGCTTCATTTCCACATTGGGGTCATAATAGTGACTTTGTATAGTATTTTAGGTGTTATGCCCTCAAGAGGTTGTCCTTCAATATGTATCAAATCCCTATCTTGCAAGGCAAATTTTTCCTTTCCTAGGAACTAGATTGAAGTTAGCCATTCGAGACGATATTTTACGCCATTTCTGAATTGATATCATAATATTGATTTTGAAAAGTATTGTGGAAGTCATGATTATTTTATGTTATCAGTTTTTTCAAACTCACTTGGAGTGAAAATCCTCATGGAAAAGGGAGATCCATTAGATGTAAATTCTCTTATTCTTTTCACAAACGCTAGATCTACTTGTGTTTCTTCATGGCATACTGACAGTCACATAATTAATTTTTTTGTGCAAGATCTAGCATAAAAACAAGATTCATTTGCACAACCACCACATTTAGGAAACCATGATGGTCATGTTCAATACCATGTAGCATTTTCTCTAACTTTCATTGCTCTCTAATCAAGAGATCTTACTCTTATGACTTTTTTGGTAATGCCAATGATGTTTATTTTGCTCCAACATCTTCTCTCTCACCAAATTCTCTTCTTGCTAACCCATGCATGCTCAATAGTAGCATAACACATTGAGTGTTATTATTCATTAAGTTTTTTACCTCTTGAATTGGAAATTGGTTAGGTAGCTACATAGAAACTTTGAGTTTTCTTCTAAGTCTGGGTACTTGTCTATGATTTTTGGCACATATGGAAACATTGAAAGCATGAGAATGTGCAATAATAAACCCTTGGGATAAATACTCGTTTCATTATAAGGGATTATTTTACGTTGTTGTCATAATGTCATCAAGGACATTTGTAGATAGCTTGACACAAACACAGTGTTAGCAAGGGAATTTGTTAGCATGCATCTTGATGTGCATTTGTGGCTTCCTCAGCACAAGCATACACCATAGTGATGATTCGATTTTGTGCTTGTGCTGAGGTGAGACATGGAATTTTATGAACAATGTTGGTTAATGTTCCTTGAACAGTGTTTTGATCCTTATCATCCTTGCTATCATGTGAAGGTTTTATAGACCTTGTATATTCTAATGTTGCAGATGTATTGATTAAGTTACTAAAATTGGAACCTCCCCATTGACATATTTTCATCACCAAAATTCCAAATTCTATAAAACAATTGAGCAAGGTTGCAGTGAGTGAACCCTAATGTTTTTGTTCGGGCAAGCACCATGCTTCTTTCAAGTAAAATGTCTATTTCTACAATTCTTAGTGTACTTCAGGACTTGAGATCTCTTTCTTACTCACTTAAAAAGGAAAAGGATGATTAGGTACTACCTTATAGAGATCATGATGAAAGTGTTATTATAATCATCAATCTAAATTTAGTTGTTGAACTTCTATGGAAAAAACCAGGTTTTTGCATGACTAAGATAGAAAAACTAGTCATCTTCATTGTCTATTGTGATTGTGTCTTTTGGTGCTAATGGAGTTTTACTCCCTATGCCTCCAAGCACACATAATATATTTCCATCTATTGATCTATTTTTTTATCATGTGAAAAGTTGCAACCTCATCAAATGACACTTACACAACTAGAAAACACCAGTGCTACCACTAGTGAGATAAAATCAATTGCAATTTCATCTCATTCTTCAGTGCTCAAGATCCCAACCTATTAATTACATAGAATGCAATGGAATATCCTTCACTTGAAAAGTCAAACAACCAGTAAACTCAATGCAACAATCTTAATATGAGTCTGCATGTGCTACATTATTAGATTGACTTGGTAAATTGATATCCTATTTCATGTTCAGATTGTTGGGGTTTTTTTTATTGCACAGAATTTCAACACATGTCTAACCCATTTCCTTCTAATCCCTGCTAAGAATAGGATGATAAAATGGGCATTTTCCTGGATCAGGTTCCAGCTAGCTATTGCCTCTCTTTTTGGGCATATGGAAAGTTAAGTGCATTCTAGAGGAATTTGATTGCTTGTTTCTTTGTGTCAATCTATCTACAAATATCCTTTATGACACTATGACATTCACGTAAGAGATTTTTTTTATAATGAAATGAGTATTTATCCTAGAATTTTATTCGTTTGCACCCTCATGCTTTCAAGGCTTGCATATGTGCTAGAAATGAAATACAAGTACCCAGACTTGGATGAAAACTCAAAGTTTCTACGTAGCTACCTAACCCAATTCCAATTCAAGAGTTACAAAACTCAATGAATAAATGTTACGCTACTACTGAGCTCCATTCCGTCGAAAGAAAGATCTCAAAGAGTTAAAACTCAATTCATGGACCATTGAAAAGTTAGATTCAACATTCAGTATCCCATTGAGAATATATGAAGTACACCAATATTATCTATGCATTCATAAATAACATCTGACAAACACCTTTGGAATCTAGCTTTTAGTTTTTGCTGGAGATGCATGAAATTCATCAAATGGGAGATCAAAAGTGAAGACAATCTCCAAGATTATGGGTTTTGTATTGATCATGGATAATTTACTCATGAATTCAACCAAATGTAAAGAGACACAGAATCATGTAATCAATGAAAAATACTAGTAAAGAGAAATAGTGTTAGCTGATTTACTATCTCATAATGTCCATCAAAACCAATGGAAAAACCCAAAGGAAATGAGAAATAAATATAACAAAGTCTGCCATTCTTCTACATGGTATTCAAAGTTATGATGTGAAATGATAAGCAGTTCCCTGAATAGGATCACCAAACTTTAATGATATCAATCAAGCATGATGGAAAACAATGAAAACTATAAACATGAACCTCATCATAAATACAAGTGACAAGGTTATGTTAATAGAACATATTTGGTTTTTAGACACAAAGGACATTTGAAACCATGTCCTAACAACAACAAAAAAATAGGGGATGCACTCAAGGAGATCTTAATCAGGAGAGCATGAAAATGTTTATGCTAACTTACACGTCAACTTTATTGTTGGTCAAATTAGAAAGTGTCATGATAGGCATGACATTTGCCAATTATATTCCATCTATTTTCTTTCTATTTTTGGTCCTTAACATATTTCCATGAATCTCATAACATGGGAGGTTTCCCCAATTAGATAATTCACATTGTTTGATTTATTTGGAGATTTAATTGGATGTAAACTAATTATTGAAAGTAGACATGCATGTGGTTGACATTTCCTTGAAGATTATGCTATGGAAGAAGCTACATGATAGACCTTGAAAGCAACTACAAGAGGAATTGAACAACAAGGAAAATGGGCTGAATAACTCCCCAAATCAGCAATGACTTGAATTATTCTTATTAGTAAGGTTAAAAGGCACGCTTTTGCAACAATATTCCATCTAAATAGAATATCATAATAAACTTGGAAGGTATGAAGACCTTGTCAAGTTAAGCATGTTTTCTTTCCTCTTCCACAAGCTGCTAAGGTGAATTACTCTTCATGATTTGGGCCTCTATATAGGCAGAGTTGAGGGTATGTACAACGGTTGAATTCTTTAAGCTGTTTTACAGTAGAAGAACTCATCATTCTCTCACCTATCAAATCCAATGATCCACTACACTAGTGCATGATACTAGGATTATTGGAGCTTGTAATGTGTTTCCATTATGATGTAATTCGATCCCCTAAGTAACAGATTGATTTGGTTCAACTAGGCCTTGACTTTGGCTCTTCAAATATTTTAGTTGAAGAGATATTAGATGTATTCAAGTGTTTCATTAGCTTTAATGCACTTACAATATATCAATAAGAAACAAATTTTTTTTGTAATAGAAAATATTGTACCCTCTAACCAAATGGAAAACTTCATATTTGACCACCACCATATTCATTATTCGAGTATAAAGTTGAGGGAGTGGATATTTTACAATGGATATTTTATACAATACCCATATGGTAATTTTAGCAATTGCAAAATATGACACTTAACACGATAGAAATTTAGATTTTGAATTGAATTCTCCAAACTAACATTGCCAACAAAATCTTAAATATAGACAAATAGATTTAGACTCCTCAAAGGATCAAATCATACTCAACTATTTTTTTCCTCACAGTGTGGTTGTTCTACTAGATTTTCTGCAGTCTTCTAGATAGTGTCTACCGTGTGTCCCCCTTCACCTACTCTTCAAACCACTAGACCAAATACCTCCCCTCCTTGTCGTTCATTCTCCCTTGAAAGAAAAATACAACGCATGCACCAAACGATGGAGGCCTACTCCATTTGTTACCACACCCTCGTCGCCACCAAGATTGCTTCATCCTCACATATTCTTTTTCCATACCTGCATCATTCTTCCTTGACTATTTTCTTGTCAAGGAAAAGGTATCTCTACCTTGCGGGAGTATGCCAACTACCCCATGACTCCAAAATTTTATTACTATATATTTTTTTGATGTGGCGAGGAAACCTGCATGCACTCAGGTATGAGCTAGTTCTCTTCTATGTGGCCCAATGCAGTAGCTAGACATGCTTCTTTGTTAATTCATTGGGCCACATAGAAGAGAACTAGCTCGTACCTGAGTGCATGCAGGTTCCCTCGCCACATCAAAAAAATATATAGTAATAAAATTTTGGAGGCATGGGGTAGTTGGCATACTCCCGCAGGGTAGAGATACCTTTTCCTTGACAAGAAAACAGTCAAGGAAGAATGATGCAGGTATGGAAAAAGAATATATATGTATTTTTGTATGTGTTTTTTCTTTCTTTCTTTCAACTTTTCCTTTATGCACACGTATTGGTCGCCATGGCTGCCACCAAACAAGTCAACATCCAAATTAATCTGTGTTTCCAAACTTGGTATGTTTTATTTATTTAATTTTACAATGTTTATGATAAACAAGTAATGTGACTAGGACTATTATAAATACATGAGTCATACCTCCTGTAAATCAGGACATCGGTTCGGTGAGAGGAAGTAACCAAGTGACTCAATGAATAAACAATGAACCAAGGCATATTTAACGTAATATAGGCTGAGGTCTAAAAAATAAGGAGAGATATATCTCAACAATTCATAAAAGGAACTTGTTAAGGAAAAAAAATCTACATACTTGTGGAGTGTGAGGCATATTCTAGGAGTATTAATGAGGTGGGAGATAAGTAAACAAATATAAGTATAAGAGAGAAAGTGAAGAAAATATGAGCCTGGTCAAAGTATTCTAGTCAAAATTCAGAAGGTACTACCACAAAAGTTTATATCTCAGCATATTTCTAAAATATATATTTGAGCAAAGTTCTAAAGTGTATATGTGTCAGAGCAAAGGTTTGAAGGAGTGAAGGTCTGAAATATATTTATGTGATATATTCTTTATGGAAAGAGGGAGAGGTTCTTAGTAATAGGGTCCATGTTTTCCTGGGGCAAAAGGTTGTTATCAAGATTGTCAAGTCTGAGTTGACTATAATCCAATTGGAGTTTCTTTGAAGTAAAGATTGTCATAAAATCTAATTTGACTGTATTGCTCAAACTAGTTTTTGAAGAGGATTTTTGTAATATGTTATTTAGAGTGCCTTCGAATAAATACTTTAAAGAATTCCTAAATAGAATTAAAGTCAAATATGAAACATAATTAAAGTAATCCTTGCAGACCAAAGGAAATTCTTTAAATCACACATGAAGAGCCTAGGAAACACCTTCATCGAATGATAAAATGCTAACATACTTTGAGCATCTTTGGAGTTGAAAGTAAAGTGCATTCATGATGTCATCAATTGAGCATTCTTGAAGCCTTTTTCAAAACAATAGTCACCCTTGAAGCGTAGTTGAAGACCAACACTTTAAGACTTATTTTGTTGAAGCAATCATCCTTGAAGTATAGTAAAAAACCAGCACTTAAAGACTTATTTTGTTGGAGAAGTCATCCTTGTAGCATAGTTTAAGATCAACACTTGAAGACATGTTTTCTTGGCACAACCATAAAATTTTTGTTGCAGCAGACCTAAAGTATTTGTAGAGGTAGATTTGAGAGCACTTTGTAGACCTATCTTGGATACATTTTTTAGAAGTATTTGAAGTTTTCAATGGAGGCTTGAGGTAGTATTGAAGTCGCCTTAAGGGATTGAAGAAAACTAAGAGGGTTGGATCCCTAGATGGCTGGAGTCATCATACAAGCTTGGAGCCTTGTGAGAAACTAGGTTGGAGCCTTGGTTAACGTATGAGGATTGGAGTCCTCATACAAGGTTGGACACTTGTGAGAGAATAGGTTGGAGCTTGGATTTTTAGTTGAATATTAGAGTTCTCATTCAAGGTTGGAGCCTTGAAGGAGTTAAAGACTTTGTTCTACAAGTTGGATCTTGGGTTTTTAGAGTCCTCGTCATTTTCATTAATAATTTTTTTTTTTGTTGCACACCTTGTGTTTTGGTTTAACTATTAATTTTAACTGGCATAATATAACAATTTTAAAGAAATATTGATTCAATCCCCCTCTCAATATTTCCAACACTATCACACCTTACATTGTTTTCACCTTGCAATATTTTTATTGTCATGTTGGAGGGAACTTTCATAATGCAGTGTTATTGTTGGTGATCTGGTTATTTATGATAAAAGGAAGCCTAACACGTGTTAGAGTTCCTTCACCTCGGAATGTTCTTATTAGAAATGTGGTTGTGTTTGTGTTAAAAAGAAACATAACATGCACTAGATTTCTTTTGGCATACAATGTTGTTGTTGGTGTCATTCTTATGTTTGTGCTACATGTAAAGCTAACATGCATTAAATTTCTTTCTCCTTGCAATGTTGTTATTGGAAATGTTCTTGTGTTTGGGCTAGAAACTATGCTAGATTTCTTTTTCTCTACAATATTGTTGTTGTCAATTTGGTTGTTTATGATAAAAGGAAATCTAGCACATGATAGATTTCCTTCACCTTGGAAATGTTGCTGGAAATATGCTTATGTTTGGGCTAGAAGTTGTGCTAGATTTCTTTTTCTCTACAATATTGTTGTTGTCAATTTGGTTGTTTATTATGGAAGGAAATCTAGCACGTATTAGATTTCCTTCACCTTCGAAATGTGCTTGTGTTTGTGTTAGAAGAAAATATAACATGTGTTAGATTTCTTTTGGCATGAAATGTTGTTGTTTGTAGTATGCTTGTATTTGTGCTACATGTAAAGCTAACATGCGTTAAATTTATTTTACATTGTGATGTTGTTATTGGAAATGTGCTTGTGTTTGTGATAGAAGTTATTTTGGATTTTTTTCCATGCAATGTTGTTGTTGGAAATATGATTTTGTTTATGCCCGAAGAAAAAATGACATGTTAGATTTCTTTCACCCTACAATGTTTTTGTGTGCTTGTGCTATGCATAAATCTAGCACGTGTTAGATTTTCTTCACCTTGCAATGTTGTTATTTGCAACATGCTTCTATTTTGGCTCGAAAGAAATCTAACATGCACTAGATTTCTTTCTCACTACAATGTGGTTTTTGGAAATATTATTTTGTTTAGGCTAGAAGTAAATCTACCATGTGCTAGATTTCTTTTATCTAGAATGTTGTAATGTGTTTGTGTTTGTGCTAAAAGGAAATCTAGAATACCTTAGATTTTTTTCACCCTTCTATGAGTTTATTGACAATGTCGTTGTATATGCGTTAGAAGGAAATCTAGTGTGCACTGTGTTTATTTCACATTGAAATGTTGTTGTTGGTAATTCAATTGTTTGTGCTAGAAGGAAATATAGTATGTGTCATATTTCCTTCACCTTACAATGATTTTACTGGCAATGTTCTTGTGATTGTGCTAAAACAAAACCTATCATGTGCTAGATTTATTTTTCCCTAGAATGTTGTTGGTAATATGTTTGTGTTCATGCTATAACAAAATCTAGTATGCACTAGATTCTTTAACCCTACAATGTTATGTGTTTGTGTTTGGGCTAGAAGGAAATCTACCACACACCAGATTTCTTTTGTCTTGTAATGGTGTTTTTGACAATATGCTTGTTTGTGCTAGAGGTAAATCTAATATGCAATATTTTTCTTTCACCCTACAATATTTTTATGTGCTTTTGTTTGTGAGAGAGGGAAATCTATCATGTGTTAGATTTCATTAACCTTCCAATGTTGTTATTTGTGACATGTTTGTGTTCAAGATATAAGTAAAAATAGCATGTTAGATCTAAGTCACCTTGCAAGATTGTTATTGGAAATATGCTTATGTTTGTGATAGAAGAAAATCTAGCATGAAATAGATTTATTTCACCCTACAATATTGATGTTGGAAATATGTTTGTCTATGGTGGAAGGAGTTCTAGCATGCACTAAATTTATTTTGCAATGAAATATTGGTGTTAGCAATGTGCTTGTGCTTGTACTAGAATAAAATCTAGTATGCAATAGATTTATTTCACAATGCAATATTGTTGTTGGCAACGTGCTTATATTTGTGCTAGAATGGAATATAACCTACATTGGACTTCTTTTGAAATAGAATGTTGTTGGAAATGTACTTGTGTTTGTGCTAGGAGTAAATTTATCATGTGTTGGGTTTCATTTTCCCCACAATTTTATTGTTTGAAATGTAATTGTTTTTGTGCTAGAAGTAAATCAAGCGTAGTCTAGATATCTTCCACTTGGCAATGTTGATTTTGGCAATGTGATTGTGTTTGTGCTAGAAGAAAGTATAGAATGTGTGATAGTTCTTTTACTTTGCAATGCTTTTGGGAGTAATATGCCTCTATTTTACGTTAGCAGGAAATTTAGCATGTGGTGGATTTCATTCACATTAGAATATTGTTGTTGGCATTGTTATTGTATTTGTGCTAGAAGGAAATCTAGCATGTACTAGTTTTATTTGACCATGTAATGTTGCTTCTAGCATATGCTTATGTTTGTAGTAGAAGGAATGGTATTGATTGTTAGATTTCATTTGAGGTGAAATGTCATTGTTCTAAATGGGCTGCTAATTGTGATAGAAGGAAAGCTAGCACATATTATATTTCCTTCACCAATTTTTATTAGAAATATGTTTTTTGTTATGCTAGAAGGAAGGTCATAATGTGTTAAATTTCCTTCATCTTGCAATGTTATTGTTGAAAATGTGTTTTTGTTTGTGATAGAAGTAAATCTTGCACATGTTAGTTTTCTTTTCGCATTGCAACATTATTGTTGGAAATGTGCTTGTATTTGTCTTAGAAGGGATTATAGAACGCACTAGATTTCATTTTTCTTGTACCAAAAGTAAAAATATCAAGATTTAACCCTCACCAAGGTTAGTGCTCTGGTATTGTTCTTGGCAGTGCATTTGTGATTATGCAAGAAGGATACCTAGTGATTAATCGATTTCTTCTAGACACCATTCCACTTATGCAACCAATGCTCTAGGGGTGACATTGTCTCAAGAATAACAATGGTTAGAGTTATAGCTTTTGATGTGCCTTTTTATTGAATTTTGAACAATTAATGAAGATCAATGATAGTGCAAAATAAGTGTATATAAATATATGTTGTTGTTGGAACTACATTTGTGCTTGATTTGGAAGGAATGATAATGGTATAGATTTCCTTTTGGCACAAACACAATAATCCAATCATAATTATTTGATCCATGGATAGTAATGTGATCTTTGTCTAATTTTGAAGTTTATGAATAACTATATTATTGAGGTATGGTATATTTTTCTTCCAATGCACATGTATGCAACCTTAAAGTATCAAGCACAATATTTTAACATGTATTGTTTTTCTCTCCATTTTTTTGTATACTTAAGAACTTCCAAAACCAATTTCACTAATGTTTGGATGCATAAGATAAGACTCTTCCTCATCAGCATAACAATCTAGGAAAACTTAGATCTACATGTTTTGAGCACCTAAAAGTTAACAACCCTTTTTATCCATCCTAAATAGTATGTCCTTAGCTGTGTATATGTAGGGAATACTAACATTGGAACTAGAGATTTGTAAAATGCAACTTCTTTTCTCTTAGAATAAAAATGAAAATTATCTAGTATTTTTGGTTCCAAAACCTTTATTTGGAAGAAAACCTCTATTTTGGCTTTCGGTGATCTAGTTCAAACATCAATAATCCTCACTGAGTGAAATATAAATATAATTTCTCCTTCTCATGGGGATTTTAGACATCTTATGTAGTATAAATCTTGTAATTTCTTAGATTTTCCAAAGGACCATGTTTTGGTTCTTCAACTTCTACAAATTTCTTATGATCATTATCCATACACATGCATCATGACTACAAGTGTCATTTCTAAAGTTAAATAGGAACTTGGTGGTTTGATGTGAGTCGATATTTTTCATTCTATGATACTATCTACATCTCTAATTGCTTGTTCTTCATATATATATTTTGTGTAATTTGTATGTAAAGTACTTTTTGGTAGTAGGCATTTGATGGTGGGGAACCATGTTTCATTACATACAATATGACTCCCATATTATTTAAATTATTGCATCTATATTACTTTTTTGAAAGTTGTATGTTTTTTCGAAAATATAAAATCACACTTTACATGGTTCAAACATTTAATTACAAATTATGACTTAATTGTTGTTATAGAATTGGTACAAGCTATAATGGAAAATATAATTTTGGCAAAAGGGGACTATGTTTATTTCCTTTCAATGAACAAGTCGTTGGGCTGGGAAGGGTTGAATCTAGAGAGTCTGAAACTTATTATGTCAGAGAAAGGGTTAATGAAGGTTATGTTTCAATTTTGATAATTGATGTCACTCAACCACATTTGATTGAGGGATGTTAATGAAGGGGACATACATCCATGGAAGATCATGGATTTGAGGAAAAACATAGGTAAATCAAAATATTGAAGCATGTGTTAAATATTGTTCACAATATAATAAATGTTTTTTTTTAGAAAATAATAACCTTATTTACATTTGTTTATAGGTGCAAATGCTTCTTCTACTTTTTTCTATTAGAGACAATGTAGATCTTCTGCAACATGGATTGAAGGTGGGTGAGGGCTCCATATTCAATACATAGCTTGGTCATAAACTGCATGTAAATATGGTAAAGAAAGGATGCATAGTGCTTAAAATTGAGAAGGTGTTAAAACATGATGCTCCTCTACCACATACAACAAGATCTGAGCATACACCATGGGGTGCATTGCAATCTTATGAGATTTGGCCAGAATTGAAGTTGGAACCTCACTGTCACAATCATTCCATAAATATTCCCCA
Organism: Pinus taeda; assembly: GCA_000404065.3. Taxonomy (NCBI): domain Eukaryota; kingdom Viridiplantae; phylum Streptophyta; class Pinopsida; order Pinales; family Pinaceae; genus Pinus; species Pinus taeda. The sequence goes on from APFE030833091.1 coordinate 45,569, forward strand.
GGATATGATTAGATTCATACTTACAAATGTTTCTATTACACATAAATGCATGGGAACAAGCATGTGCATTTCCAAAGGAATACTAGTTAATGTCGCCGAGGATGACATTGTTGAGGGTGAAACACTATGTGAAATGGAATTTGGTGTTTTTTTAGAAGAGATAGATGGAAATTGTAAATATAAAGAATTGGGGATAAGTCTATACACTTTTTGGTTATATGGCCAATAAATAATTTGGTGGACAACAAAGGTGTGATATTAAGTGTCAAGGAAAAGTTCAAGCAACCACCCACGGAAATGATGATACGAGATGTTATAGAGGACACAAATCCCTTAAAAAATGGGATGGGTATATTTGTAATGACAAAAGATAGAAACTAAATTTATATGCATGTAACAAGGCCATATAAAAGGATTAAATTAGTCATGACTACAAAAAAAATGTTGCAAAATGTCAAAAAAGAAGGTGAAGAGAAAGAAATTCGACTTTTGGTAGCAAATGTACGTTGTAGAAAATATTGTCTTCAACATGTGGATAGGAAGTCCATTGCACGTGCTAGAAGGGGCATGAGACAAATAAATAAAAACATAATTAGGGAATTTCTCTTGAATTCACTCATTTCAAACACAATCATGTCAAAGAGCCATGGCCATGTCCTACGACCTATTGCTAGAAATGTAAAGGACATGATATTTAATGCGAACATTATTTGTAAGAAAGAATGGTATAAGATACATAATATTTTTCAAATCATATTCTACAAATACCAACATTATTTCTAAATGGATAGATCAAAGTCATTCATGGTAACACCAACATATGAAAAGTATGAGCGCACACCATGGAATCCATAGAAATATTGCACATAATTGTAATGGATAATTCAGATTTTTCACCAAACCAAACACATCAAGTTGATAATATGGAAGATGTTCTCTGTTAAGATTGCTTCATTCGACTTACACACAAAATTATTTGTTAAAAGAGATCAATGAAGCTCTTCAAAACACAATTACTGACTAATATCATAGTCAACAATGAGCATGAGCTAGAATACTAAGTTTCAAGATGTGGCATTTTCAAAGAACACCAACTTTAGTAAATGCAATGAATGTGTTGTGTTGGAACCACAAATGAATTCAATGCCTACATAAGAGTTGGAAGAAAAGACATGAGCATGAGGTAGATTGAAAAAGCATAACAACATTGTTATGTGTGCAAGATATTGCTACTATGCCCATAGAATTATGTCAGAGTGGTTTCCAAATGAGTATTTGAGCATTATCCATGTTGAAATGGACAAATCAAAGACTTCAATCCTAAGGCTATGTGTGAAATCAAAATCTATTATAGGAATAAATTAAGGTCTGTCATTGACAAATATGCTAACACATGGGCATAAGACAAGAGGTTTTGGTCATTTCTTCCTACCATTTGTGTTAGTGTCAGTCTTTGAAGCCTTCCACTAGTGATCAAACATGCTCTTACAAAGTGGTCTTAGCGTGTCAAAGTCATATTTTGTCATTTTGGTGAGTATTCAAGTAAAATTTGATCACCAGGTCTTAGGTCTAGGATTTGGTTTCCAAAGTTTTTCAAGTGTCGATCCATGTCACCATTCGGTTGGGTGTACCATCATTCAAAAAGTTGTCATCACCATTTCAGGTTCCACTGGGTCATCTTACACCTTGTTCGTGATTCAGTTGTACTTGGGTAAGGCCCATTTCCCTCTCCTAGGGTTTTGAAGGTAATTTTTCTTGGATGGCCAAATGATCAACAAAACTTGTGTCCTGATGTTCATACACCTTCTCCTATCTCTAATATACCTTCTTAGATAATTCCCATCACTTATATCCCTCAAATTCATCATTTTCCCACAAACCCTATCATCTTGCTACAATTTGACAATTTTCTAGGTTAGGCCTGTCTTTTGCCCTTTTGGACCCCTTCCCCTCACTCAATATTTGAAATTCAACTTTTCCATACTTCCTAACATCCCTCCCTACTTCCAAAAATTTTCTCAATAATTTAGAAGCCCCTCATCCCCTTTCATTTCTATAAATCCCTTGTTCCACATATCAGGATAGGTTTCCTTCAAACTATGTTCCTGAGCAAGCAAATATGAATTTGACAAAGGCGAGAGATTTTTTTGTCCATCCTTGATCCTAGAAGGAAAACCTCTTTCAGTTTTCACATAGGTTTCATGGTTTGTGAGAAATGTCAAAAACATCATTGGCCTCAGGAGGATTGATGTACTTCTGAAGTGACCTTGGGAAAATCAAGCGTTAACCTAGCTGGGATGACCAAATGACTTGCTTGATGAGTCAACGGATAAATAGTCAAATAGATATTTCCAAAGTGCTATCATGAGCTTAATTTGGAGTTGAGGAAGTCCTTCAAAATTTGACTGCAACAACACTCTGCATTTAGGCAACCTCATTCTCCACATTTTGACCATTCTTGGGTGGTTTGACTTTTTACATGGTAAATGAACTACAAATTGAAACATTCATGATTTTCTAGAAAGCATGCTTGACAAGCTTTCCAACGAGCTATCACATTCCAAATTTGGACACCGGGAAGGTCTCCAAAACGGGTCTGTAAAATGGCGCTATGCATTGGAAGGTTGGCACTGCACATTGAACTATCAAGCCTGTAAACCATCCAAACTCATCTTCCATCACTTCAATTGCTGCATTTACCTCCTAACAAGTAAGTATCATCACCTTTTTCACTTATATAGGGTTTTTCATGCATGGTTTATGATTTTTGTCTCCTGAAAGTCAAACCCTAGTTTGCTTCTATACACTATTTCATACCGTTGCAAACCATAATCCCTTGTCCCTTTTCCCAACTTCATTTGTCGTAAATCTACCCCTTGATCCCATTTTCTCTTTCCCTATTTTTCCTAAGAAACTAATCCCTTTATGAAACCCTAAGCCCCTCATACATCAAAACCCTAGGTCCTCTATCCATCCCTCTTACTCCCCTACCTCACCTCATCACCATTGTTCCTTTCACAAATTTCTTCATAGTCATCTTTTTCCCCCAGCTATTATCCACCATTCAACATATCATCACCACATCATCCCATAGAGACAAACATGGAAAGAGAAAGTGACCCTAATTTTGAGGAGGACACCCTTAGTGACAGTTCTAGGGAAAGGAATTTGCAACAGGTAGATAAAGGAAAAGGAAATGTTACAGAGGAGGAGATTGGTGATGATGTTGAGAGGGATTTTCAACTTGAGGAGCATGATTCTGATGTGCCACATCATCATACTTAGGTAATAGACCTAGATAGCCCTTCTTTTGATCAAAGAATGATTTTGGAATAACATGAAGCTTACATTAACATGATAGAGGAAACGATAGATAGAGGAAGATATATTATCAATTACCTAGAGCAAGAGAATAAGCAGTTAGAGGGTAAATGAAGCCAAATGGAGTTAGAGATGCTAAAATTCAAAGGCAAAGCAACAAAGAGCATTTGGTTCCCTTGACTCCTATTGAACAAGAAGTGGATCATGATAGAGAAATATGGCTTGAAAGACTTAACATTCACGTTGGGGGGCTTCTAAAGAAAGCAAATAGAGACAATAAGATGCTAAGGCATATGGCCCACCATTATTTGACCTGAAATAGGATATGCAACAGGAGGATCAAGCACCTTAAGGCAAGATTTAGGAGGGCCTTAAAAGGAAAAAGAAGGATGTTAAGCTCAAAATTTTGGCTTAACTTACTCTAGCCCAACAAAGTAACCCATGAAGCAACTCTGAGCCAAAACTAGGAAAATTTTGAAACAATTTTGCCAATTTCAAATTTTTGAATTATGCAACACAGGAAATTCCAGTGGATGTGCAGTGCCACCAGCAGTGTGCATTGGATTCACATAATCATTTGCAAAATTTCTTTTAGTTCTCAATTTAGAGTCAAAATACATCAATCCCTGAAAGTTGCATCTCATTTGGAGCAAAACTAGGTCTCTTAAAGGGCAAAAAACACTCAAAAAATGCCCTCTCTGCCACTTTTTGTACCCACAGGAAGCAATCTTGGGAGAATTCATTTTTCAAGGAGAAAATGACCTCCAAATTAGGAAATTAAAATTGTTCCAGAATGTAGACAAAAAGATCTTTCCAACAAGCTATCTTAGCCCTGATTTGGTGCAGTGGAAGACTTCCAAAAACTTGCTTGAAGCGGCACTACGCATTCGGCCCAGGGCGCTGCACATTAGGTAGATTTTGTCAATTTTGTCTAAACCTCAAAATTTCGCCAAGTGTCATCACCAGTTGACTTTTTCTCCTCTTCTTGGTAAACTTTTATGGTAAATGATGTAATATGATGTAAATTTGATGAAAACTCACTTGGGGAGGTAGATACATCAGTCAAAAGTGGTTTGAAACTGAATGTATCAGTTTCCTTAGTTTTAGAGGCAAGCTGTTCCATTGCATATTTTCTTGTTCCTAGTTTAGATGTAGTTGAAACAACTCCTTGACTCTTAGATTCGACCCCTGATGGATAGCTCAGGTGGTTTTGATGTCTATATGACGTGTTTTTTCACTCATTGGAAAAGGTTGGACTCTTTTGGAAGTGGTGCAGACATTGTATACTTGTATCAGCAGTTTGGTAAAGGAATAAAACCAAGTTTCACAACTATTTTTGTGGGTTTCTTGTGATAATGAGTTTATGTATTGTTTCTTCTTCTGTAACGAGTTATTCGTATGTGTTATATGTCTCCAAATCTCTCTTTTTCTTCTAAAGTAAATGAATCAAGATAAATAGACAAAATACACTAATAATAATGCTTTGTCTTGGGAATGCATTTGGTTTTTTATGTTTTCAACAGTTTGAAGAGGACTCATGGTTTCTTCATGCCCTACTCAGCTCCTCAAAATTCTTAAATCAACCATCTCATCCAAATTCTAGTACATAAAAACTTATCTATATTGCCCCATAGAACATGTCTGTATACCTGATTTGATTTCCCAAACCTAAAGCTGCCTACTCCATTTGATCGAGCAACCAACCATCAAAATCAACCAAAAACCATAGAGCTACTATACCTAGCCTAAAATCTAATTTCAATTCAGTCATCTCATGCTATAATTGCAATCATCCTAACTGAGATTGACAAAGAGAGAGCCCTCTCTCGACCTGGTAGGGCTAGCTACTAGGTTAAGCATGGTTTGTGGTTATCCTAGGATTTCCTCCCTTTAGCCTGAGGTTGATCTAGGCTCTAACATAGTGGCGGCCATACTGGGTAATGTATTTTTGTGTTCCTTAGCAAAATGTATCAAGTTTAGATTTGATTGTTGATGGTGGACAATGATTAGACACCGAAAGGCTGAATCATTCACCTAGTGACTCTAAATTAGTTTCGAGATCAGATCTAAGGACTCCACTGGAGGATGAACCTGACCAACAGAAACATGAAAGGACAATATGGAAATATCATGTATTCAAGTTTGAATTTAATCCAAGACATTATGTTATTGTGATAAATTATTTCTTCTCTTTTCCTGACAATGTCAAGAAGGCTTTACAAAGTATATTGTATCTAAGAGACCCTGCATTTGATTCTTTCCCTTTGAAGATTGTAAATACCAATTGTTCGCATGCCTTTGATGTTGATCAACACCCTTCTTCTGAATTTTATGATGACCGACTTTGAACTAATGAGCCTCAAGAGACCAAGACTGATTCTACACCTGCTGTACATATTCCTATACCTTTTAAACTTCCATATCGATACAAACCTCTGATTTTACCTCCTATATCCCATGCTTTCCCTAAAAATAATTACCTATATCTACCAAGATTTGATGGTGAATGCGACAACATCACTGCTGAGAGACATGTACTGATTTTTGAGTCTTTTCTTGACCCTTTTGAAGTTGATGAAGAGGACGTTAGTATTAGGCTTTTTGCTCTTTCTTTGCAAGGCAAAATCAAGAGTTAGTTCAAAACCCTGCCTAATGAGAGCATCTCAGATTTCCAGTAGTTCGTCAAAGTATTCCTCGACAGGTGGTTGGTAATACAAAACCCTTTCTTGATTTTAGAAGAGTATAACCAGCTGAAAATATTGCCAGGGGAGATAGTACAACAATTTTCTTCCAGGTTTAACCAAGTCTATTTTTTTATGCCAGTTAATATAAGACCTGCTCTTGGATCTGCTCTCTTGCACTACCTGGATGCCTTTGATCCAGAAATGGAGTTTCAGCTGAGATAAAGGAACCTTGCAACACTTGAAGATATGAAAAATAGTGCAGTAGATGTAGAGGCTAATTTGTTGATCAGAAGGGGAAAGTTGAAGGAAGAAGAGGTGAAGAACATAGATCCAAAGGAATCAACATATTTAGAGGTAAAGCTCGACATTTTGGTAAGTGTAGTGGAAGCGATGATGCAAAGGATCACCACAAAGAATGAGTATAATGTTCTAGACCATGGCTTGCTAATTGAGGAGGAACAAGTTGCTGATCCAAAACATTTTCTTTATTATCCTAGTTGTCATAGACCTGATAATGATTGTTTTATAGATCATCTTGGAGAAGAGAGATCTGTTGATATGACATGTATGCTTCATGATGTGTTTTTCACTAAGGATTTTCCTGAGTCTGATTAGTATGATGATGATTATGTCCTCCAGATCGAAGCTATTTTTGCAGATAAATCAGTAGCTGGTTTGTGGAAGGAGGAAGTTCACTTTAAGTAGCTTGAATATGGAAGTGAGGAGGAAACTGCAACAAATTTTGAAGTAAGCGAAGAATATTTTCCTTTTTGTTTTGCTTCATTTCAGATCATCAGAGACAACTTTCATGCAATCAGAAATCATTTGTCGACAAGTTTTGATCTGGGCCATCTTGAGGGCAATGAAATCCTCATTCAAGACCTTTCATATCTAGATTTGTAGTGCCCGAATGCCATTGATTGTCAAGTTGTAGATGAACACTTGGAAGCTAGAACATATGATCAAATGATGCAAGATGATTCAGTACCATTCTCTTTCCAATCATTTCAAATTTTGAAGGGAAATTTGCATAGTATGTCTTCAATAAAGGATGAGTAGCCTATGGAAAATCATGCCATCTCATTGGAACCAATTGAAAATAGGTTGCAACAGTCTTTCCAAGTTTTTCACGATCTGATAGCTGATGTGTTGGATGATGTCTGCAGCCAAAGTCCTTCTCCACTAGCTAACTATGAGATTGAAACAAGTATTGATACAAAATTTATCTGACAGCCGGTTTCTTTGTCATTTTTAGCAGGAGTCTTGTCACAAAGCTTAGACGAAAGTTTTCATTCATGGTATGAGGAGGAGAAAAGTAATCCATCGGATGAGCTAAGTCCCAGTGCACATGAATTTCAAGATCCTTATGCAGTAATTTTGGAGTCAGATAGAGCATCCATATTATTCAATTTGGGAAAATTTGGATCTGTTTACGGGTTTTCATGAGATTTGCCTTTCAATAGTTTTCTCTTGTTTTTCATAAGCAAGCACTTGTGGAGAATGCAGACAATAGCCAGAATGCTTACTTGGTTGCATTGGTTGTTTCACTTCACTTGATCAAGTGATGACTAGAACAATTAGAGTAGGATTTATTGAATAAGCTCCATTTTAAGTATAGTTTCTAGTCTGTTAGTTATGTTTTAGTATTGAGTCAATTTTTAGCTGAGTAAGATTCAGTTTGTGTAATTGAGTTATCACTATTCTGTCAATCATTTCAGTTAGAGTTTTTGACTCCATGCCCAATGGATAAGGCTACTAGGTCTATAATGTTCTTGGCACCTCCAAGGAGCTACCATCCCCATTCGAGCCAATGTTAGTGTCAGTCTTTGAATCCTTCCACGAGCGATCAAACATGCTCTTACAAAGTGGTCTTAAGGTGTCAAAATCAAATTTTGTCATTTCAGTGAGTCTTGAAGTAAAATTTGATCACTAGGTCTTACGTCTAGGATTTGATTTCCAAAGTTTTCCAAGTGTCGATCCATGTCACCATCCAACTGAGTGTACCATCATTCAAAAAGTTTTCATCATCATTTCAGGTTCCAATGGGTCATTTTACACCTTGTTCATGTTTCAATTGTACTTGGGTAAGGCCCATTTCCCTCTCCTAGAGATTTTGAAGGTAATTTTTCTTGGATGGAAAAATGATCAAAAAAACTTGTGTCTTGATGTTCATACACATTTGCCTATCCCTAATCCACATTCTTAAATAATTCCCATCACTGATATCCCTCAAATTCGTCATTTTCCCACAAACCCTATCTTATTGCTACAATTTGACAATTTTCTAGGTTAGGCCTGTGTTTTTCCCTTTTGGACCCCTTCCCCAGACTCAATATTTGAAATTCCACTTTCCCCTACTTCCTAACATCCTTCCCTACTTCCAAAAATTTTCTCAATAATTTACAAGCCCCTCATCCCCTTCATTTCCTTTCATTTCGACAAATCCCCTATTCCACATATCAAGATAGGTTTTCTTCAAACTATGTTTCTAAGTAATAAAATATGAATTTGACAAAAGTGAGAAAGAATTTTTTCCATCCTTGACCCAAGAAGAAAAACCTCTTTCAGTTTTTACATAGGTTTCATGGTTTGGGAGAAATGTTGAAAACATCATTGTCCTCAGGAGGATTGATTTACTTCTGGAGTGACCTTGGGAAAATTAGGCTTTAACATAGCTAGGTTGACGAAATGACTTGCCTGATGATTCAAATGATAACTAGACAAAGATATATTTCCAAATAGCTATCATGAGCTTAATTTGGAGTTGAGGAAGACCTTCACAGGTTGATGGCAACAACACTCTGCATTTAGCCAGCCTCATTCTGCACATTTTGACCAGTCGTGGGAGATTTGACTTTTGATAGCACAAATGAACTCCAAATTTAAAAATTCAAGATTCTCGTGAAATTAGACTCAACAATCTATCCAACGAGCTATCACACGCCCAATTTGGACACTAGTAAGGACTCCAAAACTAGTCTGGAAAATGGCGCTGCACATTGAACTGTCAAGCTTGTAAACCATCCAAACTCATCTTCCATCACTTCAGTTGCTGCATTTACCTCCTAACAAGTAAGTATCATCACCTCTTGAGCTTAGATAGGATTTTCATGCATGGTTTATGATTTTTGTCTCCTGAAAGTCAAACACTAGTTTGCTTCTATACACTATTTTGTACCATTGCAAACCATAATACCTTGTCCCTTTTCCCAACTTCATTTGCCCTAAATCTACCCCTTGATCCCATTTTCCCTAAGCCATTTTCCCTTTCCCTATTTTCCCTAAGAAACGAATCCCTTTATGAAACCCTAAGCCCCTCATACATTAAAACCCTAGGTCCTTTATCCATCCCTCTAAGTCCCCTACCACACCTCATCACTATTGTTCCTTTCACAAATTTCTTCATACTCATATTTTTCCCCCATCTATTATCCACCATTCACAATATCATCACCACATCATCCCATAGAGAGAAGCATGGAAAGAGACAGTGACTCTGATTTTGAGGAGGACACCCTTAGTGACAGTTCTAGGGAAAGGAATTTGCAGTAGGTACACAAAGGAAAAGGAAAGGTCATAGAGGAGGAGCTTGGGGATGATGTTGAGAGGGATTTTTCAGCTTGAGGAGCATGATTCTGATGTGCCACCTCATCATACTCATGCAATAGACCTAGATAGCCCTTATTTTGATCAAAGAATGCTTTTGAAAGAACATGAGGCTTACATTAATATGCTAGAGGATAAGATAGCTAGAGGAAGATATATTATCAATTACCTAGAGTAGGAGAATAAGCAGTTAGAGGGTAAACAAAGCAAAATGGAGTTAAGATGCTAAAATTCAAAGGCAAAGCAACAAAGAGCATCTGGTTCCCTTGACTCCTATTGAACAAGAAGTGGTGCATGATAGAGAAATATGGCTTGAAAGATATAACACCCACCTTTAGGGGCTTCTAAAGAAAACAAATAGAGAGAATAAGATGCTAAGGCATATGGCCCAGCATTATTTGACTCAAAATAGGATATGCAATAGGAGGATTAAGCACCTTAAGGCAAGATTGAGGAAGGCCTTAAAAGGAAAAAAGAAGGATGATAAGCTCAAAATTTTGGCTTATGTTACTCTATCCCAACAAAGTAACCCATGAAGGAGCTTTAAGCCAAAACTGGGAAAATTTTGAAACAATTTTGCCAATTTCAAAATTTTGAATTATGCAATACAGCAAATTCCGGTGGATGCGCAGCACCACTAGTGCTGTGCATTGGATTGGCACACTTATTTGAAAAATGGCTTGTAGTTCAAGATTCAACGTCAAAATTACATCAATCCTTGAAAGTTGCATATAATTTGGAGCAAAACTAGGTCTCCTAAAGGGCAAAAAACACTCGAAAGATGCCCTCTCTGCCACCTTTTGCACCCACAGGAAGCAGTATTGGGAGAATTCATTTTTGAAGTGGCAAATGACCTCCAAGTCAAGAAATTCAAACTGTTGTAGAAACTACACAGAAAGAGCTTTCCAACAAGCTATGTGGAGCCTGATTTGGTGGAGTGGAAGACCTCCAAAGCCTTGCTTGAAGTGGCACTACGCATTGGGCAGATTTTCTCAATTTTGCCTAAAACTCAAAATTTCGCCTAGTTTCATCACCAGTTGACTTTTTCTCCTCTTCTTGGTAAATTGTTTATGGTAAATGATGTAATATGATGTAAATTTTATGAAAAATCACTTGGGGAGGTAGATACATCAATCAAAAGTGGGTTGAAACTAAATGTATCAGTTTCCTTAGTTTTAGAGGCAAGTTGTTTCACTGCCTATTTTCTTGTTCCTAGTTTAGATGTAGTTGAAACAGCTCCTTGACTCTTGGATTAGACCCCTGATGGATAGCTCAGGTGGTTTTGATGTCTATATGATGTGTTTTTTAACTCATTGGAAAAGGTTGGACTCTTCTGGAAGTGGTGCACACATTGTATACTTATATCAATAGTTTGGCAAGGAATAAAACCAGGTTTCACAACTATTTTTGTGGGATTCTTGTGATAGTGAGTTTATGTATTGTTTCTTCTTCTATAATGAGTTATTCATATGTGTTATATGTCTCCAAATCTCTCTTTTTCTTCTAAACTAAATGAATCAAGATAAATAGACAAAATACACTAATAACAATGCTTTGTCTTGGGAATGCACTTGGTTTTTTATGTTTTCAACGTTTGAAGAGGACTCATGGTTTCTTCATGCCCTAATTAGCTTCTCAACAGTCTTAAATAAACCATCTCATCCAATTTCTAGTACATAAAGACTTATATATCTCGCCCCACAGAACATGTCTGTATCCCTGATTTGATTTCCCGAACCTAAAGTTGCCTGCTCCATTTGATCTAGTAACCAACCATCAAAATAAACGAAAACTCATAGAGCTACTATACCTAACCTAAAATCTAATTTCAATTCGGTCATCTCAAGTTGTAATTGCAGTCATCATAACTGAGATTAACATGGAGAGAGCCCTCTCCCGGCCTGGTAGGGCTAGCTACCAGGTTAAGCGTGGTTTGTGGTTATCCTAGGATTGCCTCCCTTCAGCGTGAGGTTGATCTAGGCTCTAACAATTTGTACACTTGGTATCACAATATATTGTTACACTCCTTGCAAAGTTCTTAAGGAATCTTGAAGACGCACAAATTGATATGTATTGTGATATACATTATGAGGGTGGAAGTTCAAGAAACCCACTTACAACTGCATTACTTGACACCTCTATTTACTCAAAATATCAAGTGTACAAGGATGATTTTATATCTTATGGAATATCAAAAAGTAAAAATGTTGATGTTAAACCTCTTCCTCCACATTTGTTGTTACAGTTGGACAATGTAGTAAGTGATAATAAGAATCACTATATTTTCATGTTCTGATCACTTTTAACTGCACCTGATATCTTCATCTATTGAGGTTGGGTTCTTGCATGTGTGGCACACCCATGAGGACATATATGGAACCTATGGAAGAATGTATTACAACCCAAAAGGTAAAGATATATATTCTTTATCTGAAAGGATGGATACATATCACATAATTGAATAAAATCGAGTGTTTCCACCTACATTTATCGACAAGGTCTATGGCTTCAAAATTTTCCTTAATGGATGCGTTAATGAGGGAAAAAATGCACTAGTTGGACATATTAATGTCCAATACTTCCAATTTCTTGTACATAATTATGTTTTGGTACTAAGGTACAAAGAATCCATCCGAAATATTGAGTGTTCAGGATCAGTTGGGTTATGGAATATAGATGATGAATGTTGACCTATAAGTCCCATATGAAAGCCATATTTACTAGCTTCCAAAAATAATGATGCCTATTTAAAAGAACTAAAGGAAGGAATAACATCATACATAAAGATGTGGAAAGGCACTCTCGGGAATGTGGAAAGGCACTATACATAAACTAGTGAATTGCGAAAGAGTTCTTGATACATTAGATAGAATCTATAATGATCATAGAATAATATATGGAAGTGATTCATCTTCTGAGGATTTATGGCCCTAGACAAGGCACATTTTTGCTACTGATTTTAATGCACTCCATGTAATCTCAAGTATTATGGATGGAGATTTTGATAATGCGATAGATGAGCTAGTATATGTTGGACCCAAATGCAACAAGCCAAAGCCAAAATTGAATCCAATGATTAATGTTGAGAAAGGAAATATGTTGCTAGTTAGATCAAGAAACGAGGATGCAGGAGAGATGATTTGGATAGAAAAATCAATCTCAAATATCTTTATGGATAATGAAAGTGAGAATATTTAGGGAAAGGTTGATTGGCGAAAGCTTATGTTAGGGAAATACAATGGAAATATTTAGAGAAATATTGGGTACCAAATCTTGATGACACAAAACTTGGCTCTAATCCAATTAATACCATAGTGTGGCCATGGATGCCAACGAAAGAACATTGCAAGAAGACCAAGATAAATAAATATGGTGTAGAAGTTGTTCTTGATCTACTTGAGTGAATATCTTAAGATTATATTTATTTGCTTCATGATTATTTTTTGAAGGATCTATTAATATACATTCAGACACACCTTTCAATATTTTTTGTATATCAAATATTCTCTTCATATTATTTTTGGAGTTTTATATTATTTAGTATTTCAAATTACATTATAGATGCATAAAAATATTTAAGCTTTCAAAGCTTTGTTTGACGAACATGACTTCTCACCATATCAAATATGCATAGTCAAATTCAATATTGAACTTAAAAACAACATCTTCTAAACTTGGTCTATTAAAACAATAGTGGAGTAGCTAATTATTATTTTATTTAATATAAACCATTTATACACTTAATGGATAAATGCTACGTACTTGTAATCATGTTTGAAGTGAGTTTTCCGTAATACTTCTTATTATAATTGATATAAATCATATTTCATGTTTTCTTGCACTCAAATTTATAAAAGAATGATTTTGATCATTGAACAACACAACTAGACTTATAAAATATTTCCTCTTATAGATTTTTAAGTGGTGCTAACATTGTACTAGTATAATAAATTTGTAGTCAACATAGGAAAAGTAGTTAATGCCAATTTCAATGATCAATAATAGTAAGAAACACAATATTAATATATTGTTAAATAACGTTATAGGTAAGATTTTTTTTACAAAATCTATTATTCATGAGTCAAATTTAATACATAAATTTAAATATTAATGATAATAGAAATAATGTAAGGAATCTAAGTTTTAGATGAATGTCAATATGTTCTTTTCAATATAATATCCTTAAGCACTCCAAGAATAAAAACTAAACATTCGTAATAAATAGTTTAGTCAATTTTCTCTCTTTCCTCTTGCATTTGAAAATAATCAAATTATACTACTTTATTACTATTCTAATTGATGATTGATTTTTATAATTAAAATGATTAGTAATTGAGTCGAGAGGCTCATTCTACAACCGAGTATGATGCGAGGGGTGAAGTTTGTTTGTCCATCCATACCCCTTTAAAATAAAAATAAAAAAATAAAAACACGTTCTAAATAGAGAAATAATATCGGTTAGAATTAAAAAAATGAATATGTTGTAAAGCAATTAGAAGTAAAAAAATGTGTGAACGAGATGTTTAAATCTTATGTTTTCCAAGATTCATCTAGAAAATCAAATAAACTATTTGACAACCTATGTTAACTAATTTATGTGATATGAACTTCATATATATCTATATATAGGAAAGAAATTAAGTTCTTATGGTTAAAATTTTTATTTGGTCTTATATATATTTTATTTAGCATTCAAAAATACAATTTGACCAATGAAAAATATCACATTGTATTTTTCACTCTAAAAATGTTTGCACATGAAGAAATTTGAGATGTTAGAATTGTACATAAGATGGATCTATGTTGGTATATATTGGACGCATTACTATTATCATTTGCCATTAAATAACTTTATACTTAATATATATCTTGTATATTAATCTATTATTCATTAAGCAAGCTGCAATCAACTTAATTTTTAACACAAAAGTACAAATAATAAATAAAAATAAATTATGCTACTACTCTCATTCAACATTTAATTTGATCGTAAAAAATATTTGCTCCTGTCAACTCTAAAATGGTGCACACTTCCTACAATACTATGTAATGATGATGATGAAAATGATGATTATCATCCACTAAGACCAAATATGGTATATAAGAATCCATAAAGATATTACTCAAAATTCCTTAGAATTCTTTTCTTCTGCTCAAAAAGCATTAAAAGAAGTGTTTCAAGATCATCATAGTTTTTTTTAGTTAAAAGATCAAGAAGGTTGGTAGCGTCACAAATATTTTGAAATTTAAATCCAATATGAGTATAAATTACCTAAGAGAGTGTTTTCATCTTCAACCATATTACTAGTGTGGCAAAGGTGATAGGCTTTAAATTGTTCCAACCTTGTCTTAGTAATAATTGTAACTTAATGCATACATGATATTTACTATATCAGATTATAATTAAATGGGTTAATAGTAGTAGCACACACAACATTCTTTTCATAAAATAACCTTAACAAACATAGCTTTTAATGCAAACCATAAAAATATTAAAAGAGATAATGTAAGGAATCCAAGATTAAGATGTGAAATATTTTCTTTTGCAAGTTTATATAAATTTGTTTTATATAGTTTATCATGATAATTTCTTCACAAAAAATGGTCAATATCTAAATTAAAATTAGTGAGCTAAGTAATTTTATAATTCCTTATTTTGAAAAAAACTTAAGCTAGTTAAAGTTCTAAGTTCTAGATCAAATGACTAGTTCCAAATATAATGAAATATGTATTTAATTCTCAAATGAATGTCCTTACTTCAAAATAGTATTTTATCAATCCATTTGCATATTCCTTTCGCCTTCATATCTGCTGCTATACCTTACACTCTCTTAACGGAACCCCTTCTATTACACATTTCGAAATTTTTTAATTGAAGAAATATTTAATAATTACAAATTACTAACACTCATTATCTTTGACTTTATCACATTATAGAATGAAGAGTCACTCAAGTAGACTCTACACCATGGACAAAAACCATATAAAATTCCCATGGAATTAATCTAAGTGAATACACAATTTATGGAAGGTCACTTAGAGGTTGTAAGAGGCGTAATTTTTCTCGTGAAATATTTCATAATTTGGGTAATAGGCTTCTAGAGTGTCTTTATAATGGTTCATGTCATCTCATTAAATTGTGTTACCACATACATTCATCACTTCATCTACCAAAATTTCAACTTAACCTTGGGGCAATGATATGTAACCTTTAGAAACTATAAGATTCATGGAAGACCATACATTAGACTAGTATCGGGCATAAAAATCATGATTATAAGGAAAATAATTCTAGTCACTTATTGACATCAATGCAAACACAACAATTCCAATAAGCTCCCCCTTTTACATTGATGTCAACCTCAACCTAATATTCCCTCCTAAACCTAACTTCTAAATTTGATCTCAATACTCTCTCCCCTTTTGACATCAATGGAAAAGAGTAATTCGTAGAAATTCCAACATATGATACATATAAATGACAAGGTACAATGCTAAATTTAGGATACTTGCCCTAAGGGATTATCTCATATACTCCCTATAAATTGTTTAACACTATGTTGCCACATCATTCTAACCTTGTTGAAATATGCTCCCCTTGAACATGTAATGGGATCCACAAATGACACTTCAAGTTCATCTACATCAACATTAGTTGTGTTGATGATCTCTGGTATTGTAGCATGAATGTTGCAATTCCCATGACTAACAACTTTAATTAGTCAACTTGAGGTTTTGTTTACAGGCTACAAATCCATCAACTGAGGGTGTCTCCCTGGTACGGAGTCCAAACTAGACCTCACGATGTTTGGAGTAGTAGCCCAATTTGGAGTATTATCTTCAGCACATAACTCAAAGGTTTTCCTTGGCTTTAATGGGTAACATAAGTGGGAATATACACATAACCTTTCAAACAAGCAAGTTGGCATTGTGAATCACATAGTCACATTGCATTAAAGGAGACTTCCATGAGAGGGAAAGAGAGAGTGAGCTTCTCGAAGGAAGTTAATAGTACTATTGTAATAGAGACACACAAGAGAAAGGAAATATTTTTGAATTAACCTGCAAATTAGTTCACAAGATGATAATGATTCATGAAAGAAAACACAACACACATTCAACATGATGAATACCAAAGCCAATGAGATAGCTCATTTTATTTAGTACATATGAACACCACAAATGCTACTAACATCTAAAGAGTACTCTTACAACATTCATGATACATGCATGAAAATGTGTGACCTCAATAAGTTTCTGATAATTAGGTGAAATTTCCAAGAACATAATTATTGCAATGGAGAGGCACTAGCTCTGGTAGGGGAACATTAAGTCGCTACATGCTCGTCTAATGAATCATATTTTCTCCTATGCCAAACTAGAGGATCCAACGCTAGCTCTCAAAAATTCAAGCCTACAAAATCCATTTTGTTGAGTTATGAGGGTGTATTTGTAATAGGAGGAATAACCCTTCATATAACTGTGACTCTTGAGGTCCCCTCATGACCCTTGGAATTCCATGTGACTCTTGAACTTCTATAAGACTCTTATACTTTTCCTACTCACTCCTTTGTCCACACGTGACTCTTGGACTTCAACATATTTCATTTTTGCCTTAAAAATACATAATTACATTAAACATCATGTGGCGAAGTACATTGACACATATGACATTGTGATGACACTTGTATACACCCTGACTTGGCGATGATGAGATGGAACTTCTTAATGATGTGGAAATGGCAAGTTTCTCTCCTTATTTATTTCAATTAGAATTCTTAATGATGTGTATTTTGTTGTTCTTCATTTCCACCTCCAGAAGGGTCTAGGTGAATTTTGAAACCTTCAAAGTCATCATCTTTTTCTTGATCCAAGGTTCCTTTTATGTTCTTCATGATGGTTCTTCCTCTACTCCTTCTTCACAAGTATTCTCCTGTAGCCTCTGATTGATGGTCTCTCATTTCATGGCCTTTCTTTGATGGTGTATCTTAATAATTATCTTGTCATGTTGTGATGATGATACATACAAATGGTGACCACTCATGACAAGTTAACATCAGTCCATAGAGCACATGTTCCACATTTTTTACTCATGGGAGATGCTTATTGATATGAGACAACGTGTAAGGGTTTTGAGATAAAGACGTTGAGAATTATACATTTGAGGGTTGTAAGGACTTGGGGATGAATCAATACTGACTAAAAATATGCAATGTGTAGTACAACAGGGCATAACAATCCTTCTTATAGAGTGAGGGAGTCGAGGATGCAAGCTAATGGGTTTGTTGACTAATGATGTACAGTGAGGAGTACCCAAGAAAGAAGAGATATGACTTGCGTATTTGGGCATCACAAGGACTAAGTGAAGGACTCACTTTCTTTTTGAACTATGTAATGCACAATAGGAAGCAATCCAGGACAAAGGATTGTGTAGGGAGGGATCTCGGTGAGTAGGGGGAGCATGACTAGTCACTGTAACTACACTATGCGCAATGGTTGTGAGAAAACCTTAGTGAATTGCATATTTTAGGACTTCAGTGAGCTATAGGTAGACCAAATTTCAACTAAATATGTGAAAATCATATTGATAGGATTACGAGATGAGGATATCATGTAGTTTGTTGATGCAATGCAACAAAAAGTCAACTCAATTTGCCAAGAATGTTCTCGTTCCACTGTGAAAGAGATGAAGTGTATGTATGGTGAATTTTCTGAATGGAAGGAGGTGGAGAAGGAACTTTGATCAACTAGAAGTACTCTATGTAGTATACAAGGTAGAATTAATTAAGGCTCAGTGTAGTAAGGTAGTGCAAATAACAAGGCTTAGTGACCATACTTTGAAGGTTCTCAATGTGCAATAATAGTGGTTGACATGACAAAATATTAATGCCCATGTCTTGGAGGGAGGGTTTATGTAAGTGAGGCTCATGGATATATAGTGCTCATCAACTAGTGAAAGGTTAATTCCTTCATAACTTTCACTGGACAGGAGGACCAAGAGAGCTTCAAAATGGCAAAGTATGGGAGTAGTAAAATAAGAGGGAGAGAAGCATATGAATGCGACTCAAATGTAGATGACACACATCAATGCCATTGATAATAGCCATGTGAATGTATAGGAATTACAATCAGAAATCATAGCTTGAGCCCTAAACCAAGTGACACTTATTTCAAAGTGCAACACTTGAATCTAACATTATGACAGTTACAACACAACTTGTGATAGAATTTTCGATTGCGACAAGCAAGTGCACTAAGTTGTAGGAATGTGTCTAGTGCATATTCTTATTATATATAGGATCATATAACATCCAAGAATGTGTTAGATTCATCCGTAGTAATGTACGAAGGTGTGCCACACACGGGAGTGGAAATAATATAATGCTACACTTGTGACAGTAAGAAAAAATGAAAATGACACTTGCAAAAGATAATGAAAGTGAATGAAACATATCCCAAAGTGAAGATAAAAACGCTTTTTAAAGAAAATTATAAAAAATGATAGCCATGAAAGTGAAAGTGACACTTATGTGTTGGCATTATGGATAATGTGTTTTCCTTGATGGAAACCTACTTGACAAATATGCCAACAATATGATAACAAGATGATTATGTAGGCTAGAACATATGCTATAGAAGTGATTAGCAAAGAAATGATGGATCAAAAATAGATAGATGTTGAATATAAAGTTTGGGAAAGTATATATAGATCCTATGCATAAAGGTCGCGTACATATGAAAATTGTGAATAAAAGTCACGTGTAGAATTCGCACCAAGGTAACATGAATATGCGGGGTATTTACCATGGTACTGGCCCATTGTAATGAGTGTGACAACAATTATTTCATCCCATAAAATAATACTAATAGAATTACTAAGGGATTTGTGTAAGGTATTTTCTAAGGCTAATGTGATATGAGGAGATGGAGATGAAGGTGTTGGGTGTGCAAGTAATGTATTATACATGTGTGATCTGATCTGAAATAGGTGTGCACTAGTGAGCAAGAAGAAGACTGAGATATGAAATATATGAAATATATTGACGTGTATGCATAGTTGATTTACTCGTTGAAAATGTTTAACATTGATGAGACTGTGATGCCTTGATCTAAACAATTTATTCAGAAGTTTGTAGCATTAACATTGAAGGTTTTGGAAAGTGAAACAGTGTTTGCAATGAATTTTTTTTAGATCTATATGTGGGTATGTTTGGGCATACTCACATACATATACAGATCCACCTTTGAAGGGTCACGTATATTTTCTGTGAAATAATTTTTCAGTATGTGTGAATTTTCACATGGGTATTATACATGGTAACCACATACATATGTGTATATTACTTATGAGGGTGACATACATAAACAAGGATTTGATCTACTAATAAATGTTTATAAATATGATGATTCATGTTTACAATTGATTATTAGCTTACTTGTTGTTTCCTTTCGATAGATTCTTTATTCAAGTGACTTGGTTGAACTGTTCAATGGAAAAGAATTATATGACCTTTAATTGGTTCAAAAATATGTGATTTATTTTATAGTATGTAGCTCCTGAAATGGTCCATGAATGATTCAGTGTCTAATGATTTAAGTGTTCAGTATTCTAAGAATTGTATGTAGGTATTATACAGAGAAAGATTGTATATATGTGGGTTTTATTCATTATAGTCCTATACACAATTTGATATTTGTTGTTTCTAGTTGGGTTTTGCATTCAATGTCTTGATACTTCAAAATTTCATTTTATTTACAGTGTGACAGTGTCGTATATTTAGTACTTCAGCTTGTTTGGGTTTATGGTTGATATGGGTCTAGGTGGCTTATAGTTTGGTTTGATGATAGTTTGACAGGTGCATCTAGTTTGAAACATTATGAAAAGTGGTCAACAAGGATCTAATGGTAGAAACCTTTAGTAAGGGGATTGTAGCTCCCTTCTAGTAGGTACTGGAAAATGAGAGAAAGTTGTAGCCTTCTGCAGGTGGTTTACAATGGTTAAAAAAATTTCTAGTACAATATTGTAATAAGTTTTCCTTTTTATTAAAATAAGAAGATAGAGATGTCGAAAGTGGTGGTTTTCTCCCACATTGGATTTCCAGCTAAAATCCTAGTGTTCATGTGTGTTGATGATCTATATACTTCTTACCTCTCATTGTTGTTGTTTAATTGATGAATAATGAAGTAATGATGCATTAATTAATGTGATGAAATTAATGATAAATTAGTTATCAGGATATATGTGGGATTTATTAATCATAGTCATGTACATATACGTGTTTCCTTAATAATAGTAGCATACATAAATCATAATAAGAAATTGAAAAACTGAAGTCATTAAAATACAGATCCACCCCCCCTCTTAGTATTTTTCTTAACAACTGGTATCATAGTTGGGCCCTCAGAAGAATCATATTTGCTTGAAGGGAGATCCGTCAACATGAGAAATCAAGAGGCAACATCTTCTACCTGTCCACCCTTCTTTAATGGAGCTAAGTTGGTGTTTTGGAAAGTCAGAATGAGAGGATATTTCTAGTGACTTGGATTTAATGTCTGGGAAATCGTTGAAGGAGTCTATCAATATCCAACCTTCATCCCTATAGATGACTCAGGGAAGAAACAATATGAGGCCAATGCAAAGGCATCCAACGCTCTCTTAGGAAGCTTGGCAAAATCAAAATATGTAAAGGTTATGCAACTGAATACCACAAAGTCTATATCATACAATATTATCTAGAGCTATGAAAGTGACACTAAGGTAAAGAGTGTTATACTTCAAACATTTATAATTCAATATGAGACTCTGAGAATGCATAATGATGAAAGTGTTCCAATTTGTTTCCATAGTGTAGATGAGATCATTGACTCAATTAGAAATATTTGTGATGAAGTAAAATATTCAATGGTTTTTGAGAAAATCCTAAGATCTCTAACCCTAAAGTTTGATTCAAAAGTCTCTACCATTGAAGAAATGCAGGATTTGAAGAATCTCAAAATTTAACATCTCCATGGGATCTTAACATTTGATGAAATGAGAAAAGGGGGTCCATTAGATATTAGAGAAGGAACATTTAAAGCTACATATAAAGGAAAGTAGAAGGGGGAGCTTAAGGAAATAGTTTACATATCAGACGAAGAAGAAGTGAATTTCGTAAGAAAAATCCAAGTAGGAACTGACAAGTTTAGGGGTAATCTTCCTTTCAAATGTTTTGCATGTGGAAGAGTTGGTCACTACGCAGCTACATGTCCTTATAAACAAAACCATGAAAATGGGAAGAATTCTTCAAAAGGGAATATTAGAGGAAGGTTTTATAACAAGGAAAGCTTTTATACACACGAAGATAGTGACTATGCTTCCAATAATGAGGATGTTGAATATGATGAATAATATCAATTTCTTATGGAATTGGAAGAAAAATGTGTAGGTGAATATGTTGATGTTTTATGCATTCTATAGAAGAGATAGATACTCATTTTGAAGAAATAACTCAACTAAAAGTGTTTCTAGAAGAAGATAAATTAACTAAAGAAGTTTTGAAGAAACAAATTCTAGAAAAGGAAAGGGATAGTGAAATATTAGAACTTAAAATAGTGGGTCTAGGAAAGGAACTTGAGAAAACAAAAGCTCTAGTTCTTAGACTTTCTAAAGCATTTGATACTTTAGAAGAAATCATAAAAGTACAACACTCTCCTCTAATTAAGAGAGGTATTTGATACAATGGTGAATCATAAAAAACTATAAAAGCTTTTGAAATAGGTATAAGAAGCTATCTCAATGTAGTAAAAGCAAGTAGTCATTAGAATTCCAACTCTTAGCAAAGGAATGAAGCATCAAATATCTCTCAAGTAAAACAAGCTTAACTTAAGTAAATTGGAATGTACTCAAGAAGGTAGTATACTCCTAGGTATTACTCCCTCAATGGTAAATGCTTCACTTGTCATAATTGTGTTCATAAAGTTGTTCGGTGTGTCCCTTTTAAAAATATTATGACTAGAGAAGAAAGAAAACAAAAGAATGAGATTAGGGAAAAGAAATATTGTTAGAATCTTTTCTCACCTCTTCAAGATGAAATTCAATTTTCTTTTTTCAATAACTTTAATCATAAATAAACTAAATGAAGAAGAAGAATATGACCATCCTATCAGCATGAACATAAATAACACCCAAGGTATGGAAAAGGAAAACCATAGACTCTGGAAATTGTGGTCTTGCTTTATATGAAGGAGATCAAGAAGATTTGTGCTACAATGACAACAGATGTTCAAAGCATATGATAGGTGACAAACAAAAGTTTATGTCTTTAATGAAATAAAGAAAGAAAAACATGTAACCTTTGGAAATAATTCACCTACTACTATGAAAGGGAAAGTAATCAGGTTATTAAAGAAAAATGTGAAGGCTAGAAATTTTTTATTTGTTGATGGATTGAGACATAACTTGTTGAGTATTAGTCAAATGTGTGAATAAGGGCATGAATTTGTTTTTAGATCGAAAAATTGTGTGTTAATAAATTTGGACACATGTAAGATCATAATAAAGGGAACAAGAACTCCAGATAATGTCTATGGCTTGGAAGGCAGCCAAGAAAACTGTTACATAAGAAAATTTGAAGAAAGTTGGATTTGGCATGAATGTTTGGGACACCTTAGTTTTTCTCAATTATACAAATCAAGCAGAATTGGAGTGGTTAATGACTTTCCCAACATATCTCCACCAGAAAATAGCATCTTCAAATCATGCCAAATTGGTAAGAAAACCGGAATTTAGTTTAATGCTAAAGAAGGTATGTCAAGTAAGCCACTTCAACTTATTCATACTTATTTATGTGGTCCTATGAGAAATAATTCTCCTCATGGTGACTAATATTGTATATTATTCATTGAAGATTTTACAAGAATATGTTGGATTGGGTTACTAAATTATAAAATTGAAGTATTTGATAAATTTAAAGTATTTAAGGCTCTAGTAGAAACTGAGTTAGACTTAAAAATCAAATGTCTTATATCCGATAGAGGAGGAGAGTATATATCAGATGAGAGTTTTTAATATTTGTGAACAACATGGCATCAAGAGACAATTTTCTATAGCCAAAATGCCTCAACAAAATGGAGTAGTAGAAAGAATGAACAGGACAATCGAAAAAATGGCACATACATTGCATACCCTCTAGGGGTAAGAAGTACACACAACTTGAATATTCTTACACAAATCATCAGTTAGGCCCCTACACTACTAGTGTAAACCATTATTGTTATTAGTACAACTGCCTCATTATATTTTTGTACCAATGTAGTCCCCATATTGTTACTATTGTGCACCATAGAAGACCACTATTGTTATCATTGTGCCCTTACATTATTATTGTTATGTTGGCTCTAATTATATTATGACCCCTTAGACACCTATATATAGAAAGGAGGTATTGTCATTTGTATCATCTAAGAATTGTTCATTTGTGTAATGTAAAGGAGGCTTACCCTCAAAGAGGCTTATTTCTAAGGCATTTATATTTCTTTTCTATCTTTTCGTAAGCTAGTTTCATAACATTTGGTATCGGAGTTTTGGATTATAGGGTTTCACTGCTCCAAACAGGTTATCGTACAATTGTCACTATAACTCTTTCGCTACAAAGTTTCAGAAGCTAAAAAAAAACCACATTTGAGAAGAGATCGGTCTGAACCTTGGCTCTGAATTTCAGATTCTCTCATGCTATATTTTCACAAATCTAATATGAGGAAGTTAGGGTTTTTATAGACCTCCGAATTACATTGCAAATAAGTCAGATTGGGAAAATCATCGTAACTTTCTCTCTGAGCATCAGATTGAATTTTCATAAAAAGTTACAAAAAGACGATGGAATGTAGCTTTTTCAGTACCCTTTTTAGAAACTAAGGTTGAGACAACGGCATGCGGGATGCCGTACAAGTTCGCTCTACTGAACAAGTCTATAAGCAGGTCACCGTGGGAGATTTGACATAATTCTTCCTTGGAGAATCAAATCTTGATTAAACTTGTGGGGATTGAAACTGTACTGGGAGGGCTATTATAGAACAAAATTTCAGAACTTAAAGATTTGAAAGTACATAGTTGTAGTCATTTCATGATTGAGCTCCTAAAATCAAGAAAAAGTGAGATGAGGAAGTTTGATGAAAAGGATTCGGTAAATTGGATACTGCAAATGAAGAAATATTTTGATCTACATGGTATACCACTGTTACAAAATGTATGTATTACATCTGATTATTTAGAACTGAATCAATTTTTATGGTATAAAGGGCTTTGTTCTCGTAAACCACTTGTCACATGGTCAATTTTCATGGAGGAAATGATAGCACATTATGAGGATACAAAGAGAAACACCTTCTTTAGCTAGTTGATAAATCTCAAACAAAAGTGTTCAGTCGTAGAGTACATTGAGGACTTTCAAAAATTGATACTCCAGAGAAGCAAAGGATTGATGTATTCATAGGTACTTTAAAGGATAACATTCAACATGAGGTTCATCTTTCAGAACCCGATTCATTTTAGAAGGCATTCATGTGGGAAAGAAAAATTGATAGCGAAATTATGGAAACAAGGAATCCCACCACTCATGACTATAATTATGGAAGTGTTTTTTCTCCTAGCCTTCCACAACCTACAAGGTTTACACCACAACAATTGGAAGAAAGAAGAGAAAGGGGCTTTGTTACAATTTTGATAGAAAATGGACTAAAGGTCATAAGTGTGCTGAGAAGAAATTATTTTACATAGATTACAAAGAGGAGGAAGAAAATGATCAAGAAACATCAAAAGAAGACGAAATACACTAGGAACCAACCCCAGAGAAAGAAGAAATGCATCTGACCATATCCTGTAAAGCATTGGAAAGAATTACCACTCCTCAAACTCTCAAGATAGAAGGACATATCAAGAAGAAAAAGGTTCACAAAGTGAAAGATCACATTGAGAAAGAAGAAATGAATCCAACCATATCTTGTAATGCATTGGCCAGAATTACCACTCCTCAAACTATCAATATAGAGAGACATATAGAGAAGAAAAATGTTAAAGCAGTGAAAGATCACATAGAGCATCAACAAAAATTTCTCCAACTTTTAAAGGATAATGCCACTTTGGTGCAGAATTGAATGAAACAACAGGTAGATCAACATCATAGTGAATTTTTTTTTGATTTAGGTGATTGGGTTGTTTTATGGCTACATCTCAAGCAAGCTATTTATGAGAAGGAATTGTCAACAATACTACATGCACTTAAGAAATGGCGACCTTACCCAATGGGAAGACACTTCAAGGTAAAAATGGATCATGATAGTCTTAAATACTTTTTAGAACAAATATTATCTTTAGAAGAATAAAAAAAATGGCTCACAAATATGTTGGGTTATGACTTTGACATCACCTATAGAAAAGGGAAGCAAAATTTTGTTGCAGATGCACTCTTAAGAAAGGATGTGGATGTGGAAGCATTGTTTTGTGATATTTCTATTATCCAACCAAATTGGATAAACGAAGCAAGGAATTAATGGAAGAAGGATGAAGAAGTGTGGCCACTCATTCAAAAATTGCAAAAGATACCAATTCAAACAATATTGCCAGAACTTGAAGAGGAAGGAAAAATCATATTGGAACCTGGAGCAGTCATAGAAGCAAGAACCCGACAACTATGAAATCAATCAATTTCAGAGTATCTCATCAAGTGGATGAACTTACCCACTAAATATTCGTTATGGGACAACAAGAATTTTATACAAAAGCATCAAGCACAACTCAAACATTGAGGACAACACTTTTTGAAGGAGAGGAACATGTTAGGCCCCTATACTACTAGTGTAAACCCTTATTGTTATTAGTACAACCCCCTCATTATATTTTTGTAGCCATGTAGTCCCCATATTGTTATTATTGTGCCCCATAGAAGCCCACTATTGTTATTACTGTTCCCTTACATTATTATTGTTATGTCAACTCTGATTATATTATGACCCCTTAGACACCTATATATAGAAAGGAGGTATTGTCATTTGTATCATCTAAGAATTGTTCATTTGTGTAATGTAAAGGAGGTTGCCCCCTCGAAGAGGCTTATTTCTAGGGCATTTATATTTTTTTCTATCTTTTTGTGAGCTGGTTTCATAACATCATCTTTGAGTAAGCAATAATAAAACTCCATATGAACTATTGTTTGGTAAGCCTCCAGTTGTCAAATACTTTAGAATTTTTTGAAGAAAATGTTACATAAAGAAAAAATTTCATAAGATTGGAAATTTTGAATCTGGAGCTGATGAAGGAGTCCTTCTTGGATACTCTTCGTCAAGAAAGGGATATAAATGCTATAATAAAAGGCTTCAAAAGATTTTTGGATGCATAGATGTCATAATTTATGAAGCATCCACAGGTACCAAAAAGGAAGAACCAACAGATAATGAACATCTCCCTATTACAAGCCAAAATTCATCGTAAATCTCATACTATAGGTGAAAAGAAAGCAGGAATACAAATTAGAAGAACTACTGTTAGAAATTCTAGTTCCCTAGCCATTACTATCCACAATTGAACCTCAAAATGTGAATCAAGCAAGAAAATATGAGTGTTGGGTTAAGGAAATGAGTGAAGAAATTGATCAGATATAAAATAATCGTACATGGGAATTAGTATCAAGGCATCATGATAAAAGTTTTACTGGGACAAAATGGGTGTTCTAAAACAAATTGAATGAAAATGGATATGTAATTCGCAACAAATCAAGATTTGTATGTAAATGTTATGCTCAATAGGAAGGCATGGACTTTGAAGAAACATTTGCACCTATAGCTAGACTTGAAGCCATAAGATCGTTTGTTACATTTTCAATTTTTCATAGCTTTAAAGTATATCAAATGGATGTCAAATCTGCATTCTTAAATGGGGATCTAGACATGGAAAATTTTAGGGGCTAATATTCGTAGGTGGGCTAATTTTCCATGATTTTTCCACAAAACTAATTCACCAATTTCCACTTTTTAGAAACATGATTCCCCCAAAGTTTACAATATAAATCTGCCAACATTATATAGAGACTATGTATAAAATCATTATAAATTTGAATAATTTTACAACTATATCAATAAACATTTTATAGTTTTCATATTAGGGACTAGCAAGATTCACAAATGTTTTTAAACTACAAGATAATTTTCCATCCTTAAAATTTTCCCTGGACCTAAAAGAAAAGTTATATATCTAGAACAAAATGAAGGGTTCACTCTTGGCAATGATAAAAATATTCTGTGTAAACTTAAGAAATCATTGTATGGATTGAAACAAGCTTCTTGTGCATGGTATTATCATCTTTACAGGTACCTTCAGCTACAAGGATTCAAAAAGGGGTCTACAGATAGAAACTTATATATCAAAATTGATAAAGATAAACTTTTGATAGTTGTCATTTATGTATATAACATAATATTTGGGATTAATGAATAATCTATGAGTCAAGTATTTTCTTGATTTATGCAAGAAGAAATTGAAGTGTCTCTACTTGGTGAACTAACATATTTTCTTGGCCTCCAGATTCAACAAACTGAGAATGGTATATTCCTTTCTTAAACCAAGTAACTTAAACAAATTTTGAAGAAAAGTGGAATGGAAGACTACAAGCCAGCATGCACACCAATGTTAATACAATGTCACCTTAGTCAAAATGATGATTATCCTTCAGTCAATCAACCAAAATATAGATCTATAATTGGCAACTTACTCTACTTGATAGGTACAAGATCATATGTTATGCATGCAATTGGATTTGTTGGATGATTTCAATCCAACCTCAAGGAAACTCATCTCCATGCAGTTAAGAGAATATTCAAGTATCTACAAGGAACTCAAGATTTTGATCTATGGTATCCCAAAAATGCAGACTTTTCACTTCATGCATACATAGATACATACTGTATAGGTAATATTGATGATCGGAAGAGTACGAATGGAGGAGCATTTTTGTTGGGACCTTCCTTCATATCATCATTCAACAAGAAACAAATCTACATCTCTTTATCCACTGCTAAGGAAGAATATGTTGTTTTTGTATCTTGTTGTACTCGACTTCTATGACTGATGAAAACATTAAAATATATTCAAATCACTTGTCATCAACCTATACCTATCCTTTGTGGAAATACTAATGACACAAGTATCTCTAAAAATCTTATCATTCACTAAAAAAAATCATATTCCAATCAAGTATCATTTTTTGATAGAACAGGTGCTTGGGAAAAAGGTCAAACTGGAATATGTTCCTTCAAAGGAGAAAGTTGTAGATATACTCACAAAGCCACTTCCACATGATTCCTTTGAATATCTCAAACAGAAATTAGGAATGATCCCTACTTCATCACTCTTCTAATTATTCTGATTGGTATTTCATGTTCAAGGAGAGCTGAGGCTATAAATTACTACACATTACTTTATATACATGGATGATGTAAAAGACAGTCGTGTATGTATGTGGTTCTATGAGTTAGAAAATCACATATACATATTATAAATAGGTACATATGGCACATATTCAGGGGGAGCTTCCTATACTCCTTCGCAATTATGGTCTTATATTTGATGACATTGGTTTGCTACAGTCTGTTGGTTTACGGGGTGCAACCATTATAAGTCTAAAATATCCTTGTTGGCATTATGTGTCCATAAACATGTCTCATTGCATGTTATGAAACCAGCTCACAAAAAGATAGAAAATATAGATCAACACCTTAGAATTCAGCCTCTTCGAGGGGGGAAACCTCCTTTACATTACACAAATGAGCAATTCTTCCATGATACAAATAACAAGACCTCCTTTCTATATATAGGAGTCTAAGGGGTCATAATACAATCAGAGTCGACATCACAATAGTAATGTAAGGGCACAACAATAACAATATTGGGCTTCCATGGGGCACAAGAATAACATTATGGGGACTACATGGGTACAACAATATAATAAGGGCGTTGTACTAATAATAATAAGGGGTTACACTAGTAGTGTAGGGGCCTAACATACCCCTCTCCTTCAAAAAGTGTTGTCCTCAATGCTTGAGTAGTTCTTGATTCTTCTATATAAAATTCTTGTCCTTCCATGTGAAATCTTCAATAGGTAAGTTCTTCCACTTGATGAGATGATTTGAAGTTGATCGATTTCATAGTTGTTGGCTTCTTGTTTCGGTAAATGCTTTAGGTTCCAATATGCTTTTTCCATACTTGTCAAGTTCTGGAAATATTGTTTGAATTGGGATCTTCTCCAACTTTTGAATGAGTGGCCACACTTCTTTGTCCTTCTTCCATTCATCCCTTGCTTCACTTATCCAATCTGGTTAGATAATAGAAATAGCATAAAACAATGCTTCCACATCCTCATCCTTTCTTGATAGTGCATCCGCAACAAAATTTTTCTTCCCTTTTCTATAGATGATGTCAAACTCATAAGGCAACATATTTGTGACCCATTTATTTTGTTCTTCTATTGATAATATTTTTTCTAAAAGGTATTTAAGACTATCATGATCCATTTTTGCCTTGAAATGTCTTCCCATTGGGTAACGTTGCCATTTCTTAAGTGCATGTAGTATTTCCAACATTTCCTCCTCATAAATAGCTTGCTTGAGATGTAGCCATAAAAATACCCAATCACCTACATCAAAACATTTTTCACTGCGATGTTGATCTACCAATTGTTTCATTCAATTCTACACCAAAGTGGCATTATCCTTTAAAAGTTGGAGAACTTGTTATTGATGCTCGATGTGATCTTTCACTACTTGAACTTTTTCTTCTTGATATGTCGTTCCATCTTTAGAGTTTGAGGAGTGGTAATTTCTTCTAATGCTTTACAAGATATGGTTAGATTCATTTCTTGATGCTCGATGTGATATTTCACTTCTCGAACATTTTTCTTCTTGATATGTCCTTCTATCTTGATAATTTGAGGATTGGGAATTCTGGCCAATGCATTACAAGATATGGCTAGATTCATTTCTTTTTTATCGATGTGATCTTTCACTTCTTGAACCTTTTTCTTCTTGATATGTCCTTCTATACTGAGAGTTTCAGTCGTAATTATTGCCAATGCTTTACAAGATATGGTTGGATTCATTTCCACTTTCTCTGGGGTTGGTTCCTGGTGTATATACTCTTCTTTTGATGTTTCTTGATCCTTTTCTTCCTCCTCTTCATAATATATGTCAAATAATTTATTCTCAGCACACTTATGACCTTTAGTGCATTTGCTATCAGAATTGTAACAAAGCCCCTTTTCTCTTCTTTCTTTGATCCAGGTGGATGTTGGTGGCCACCCACCTATCCCATTTGGACCCCCACAACTGTCTCTTTCAGTTTTTCAGTTTCCTTAATTATAGCACAGTTTACTATTTTTAACAGTTTTTCGGGTCCTAAACTTCCGGAGCTGTTTTGAAGCCCTAAGCGACGTTTTTTGGGAAATCTACCACCAACGATTTTTCTATAAAAAAATCACCTTTTTCGTTGTATTCCTCGGAGAGATCTTTCCAAGAGGCTATCATGTGCATCAAATGGAGATAATACGACCAATTTGCGACCCCGAGAAGTTGATGTACTAACTTACCCAAAAACGAGGCCCACAATTTGGCGTTTCATCTTCTAGGGTTAGGTTTTGGAATGTGAAGGGTTTTCCATTGTTTCTCAACATAATAGGCATTTGAGCCTCATTGAACACAATTCAGAATAAGTTCAAAGATTACCGCCAACATCTCTCTTAGAGATAACCTACATCGCCCTAGCTGTTTATTTCCATTTTGGTTGTAAGCATATTTCAGTATTTTCCATTAATGAAATGAAGCATTATTTCCGCTGCATCTTTGTGTATATGGTTATCTCTGTATTTTATTGTGTTCCTGTTTAAGTTCGAATCATTCTTCCAATTGTTGTGGTGTAAACCTTGTAGGTTGTGGAAGGCTAGGAGAAAAAACACTTCCATAATTATAGTCGTGAGTGGTGGGTTCCTTGTTTCCATAATTTCGCTTTCAATTTTTCTTTCCCACTTAAATGCCGTCTCCAATGAATCAGGTTCCCAAAGACGAAGCTCATGTTGAATGTTATCCTTTAAAGTACATATGAAGACATCAATCCTTTGCTTCTCTGGAATATAATTTACCCTTATATTCAATTTTTGAAATTCCTCAATGTGTTCTTCCATTGAACACTTTTGTTTGAGATTTATCAATTAGCAAAACAAGGTGTTTCTCTTTGTATCCTCAAATGTGATATCATTTCCTCCATGAAAATTGACCACATAACAAGTGGTTTAAGAGAACAAAGTCCTTTATACCATAAAAATTGATCTGGTTCTAAATATAAAGATGCAATACATACCTTTTATAACAGTGGTACACCCTGTAGATCAAAATATTTCTCCATCTATAGTATCCAATTTGTCGAATCCTTGCCATCAAACTTCCTCATCTCGGTTTTTCTTGATTTTAGGAGCTCGATCTTGAAAAAACTGTAACTCTGGAATTTCGGATCTTCCAGTTCTGAAATCACAACCTATAGTAGCCCTCTACATCCTCTTTCCAATGGCACCAGTCTGATCCAAATTGGATTCTCCAAGGAAGAGTTATACCAAATCACCCACGGTGACCTGATTATAGACTAGTTCAGTAGAGTGAACTTGTACGACATACCACATGTCACTTTTTCGACCTTTCAATCTAAAAAATGTATACAAGAAACTACAGTATATCCTCGTTTTGTAACTTCTTACGAAATTGCAATCTGATGCCCAAAACCAAAGTTATGACTATTTTCCCCAGGTCACCTGTTTGGAATGTAATTCGAGAGTCTACCAAAAGGCCAAGTTCCTCAGAGCATATCTTGGCAAATATAGCACAAAAGGCTCTAAATTTCAGAACTGAAGTTTAGAACGATTTCAGCCCAAATGGGTTTTGTTTTTAGTGTCTGAAACATCGCAGAATTTTTTTTTTATAGCGCAAATGCTACGATGACTTGTTTGAAGCAGCGAAACCCTAGAATCCAAAGCTCTGATACCAACTGATATGAAACCAGCTCACAAAACGATAGTAAAGATAGATCAACGCCTTCGAATTCAGCCTTTTCAAGGGGGAGACCTCCTTTACATTACACAAATGAACAATTCTTCCATGATACAATTGACAAGACCTCCATTCTATATATAGGAGTCTAAGGGGTCATAATATAATCAGAGCCAACATAACAATAATAATGTAAGGGCACAATAATTAAAATAGTGGGCTTCTATGGGTACAACAATATAATAAAGGGTTGAACTAATAATAATAAGGGGTTACACTAGTAGTATAGGGGCCTAACATTGCATATCCTTACTCATGACTAGATTCTTCTACAATTACCGCTAGAAATTTACAATGGTGTTATAAAATATTCATGTTGCAGACTCTTATATGACATATGGAGGTCATTGATAACTATTATGATCTTACAACCTCAGTGTTGAGGTCCTTGTTTGGTTATAAGTGTCATATAGGTCTCTTCATGTAAAGACCCATGTTGTAAATCATTGTAAAATTCCGTGATGTATGGGCTATTGGGGTCAAGTCATTTATGTATGTAATCCCATTATTTTTGGCAATTGATGTAATCATGATCAAATATGTAACCCCACTATGTTGGTTGAATGATGTAATCATGAGTCATCAATGATAGGAAAGGTCACACTTGGTTGAGTCATAAATTCTTGTGGTTTTATTGTATACCTTTAGACATTCTAGCATATGATTAGGGGGAGCATGGTCAGCATGTAGTTCTCATATTTAATAGATCAACCCTATTGTGATCCTCTCTACAAAGGGGTGAATAAATATTCACTCACCATTGGTCAACCCTTTTCCCTTGATGTTAAAGGGGGAGATCAGCTTGGTGTTTGAAGATTAATACTTAGAAATGCTTTGTGGGAAGACTTGATATTTACAAATGTATTTGCAGGTGATTATAGGTGGTGACCAAACACAACTTGGTATTTGAAGAAGAATTCTTGGAAATACTTGGTGAGAAGTCCTGGTATTTGCATATGTGTTTACAGGTGATTACAAGTGATGACCAAACACCAAAGTAGTTTCCATCAAGTCAAAAGGGATACATTGTTGGCAATATGGCTAATTTGATGTCATTGATGGCAGCCTGCTTGATAAATATGTCAACATTATGACAACAAGATGATTATGTAGGTTGGAATGTATGCTACAGAAGTGATGAACAAATAAATGATAGATTTGAGACAAATGGATGTTGAATATAAACTTTGGGAAAGTATACACATATCCTATGCAGAAAGTTCATGTCCATACATGGGTATTTTGAAGAAAATTCATGTACAAAATATGCACTAGGGTAACTTGAATACTAGGGTGTTGGCCCATAATAATGAGTGAGACAATGGTTATTTGATCCTGTCAAAGAATACTAATGATATTAATAATGGATTGGCCTAAGTTATTTGCTAAGGCTAGTGCTATAGAAGGAGATGGAGATCAAGGTGTTGGGTGTGCAAGTAATGTATATACATGTGTGATCTAATATGAAATAGGTGTGCACTAGGGAGTAAGGACAAGACTCAGATTTGAAAGATATGAAATACGTCGACTTGTATTCTTATTTTATTTACTTGTTGCAAATTTTTAATATTAATGAAAGTGTGATGCCTTGATGTAAACAATTTATTCAGAAGTTTGTAGCATTAACAGTCAAGGTTTGAGAAATTGAAATTGTGTTTGCAGCGAACTTTTTTTAGCTATATACGTAGGTATGTTTGGGCATAATCATCTACATACCAAGATCCACATTTGAAGGGTCACGTATATATTCTATGAAATAATTTTTCATTTTGTGCATATTTGTACAGGGTTGTTATACATGGTAGGCACATACTTAAGTAGATATTCCTTATGATGGTCATGTACATAAACCAAGATTTGATCTACTAATAATTTTTTTACAGATATGGTTATTGATGTTTGCAGTTAGTGATTGGTTTACTTGCTAATATCTATTGATGATGTCTTTATTGAAGTGACTTGGTTGAACTGTTCAATTGCACATAAGTATATGATTTGTAATTCATTCAGAAATTTGTGATTAATTCTATGATATGTAGCTAGTAAAATGGTTTGTGAATGATTCATTGTTTAATGATTTCAATGTTCAACATTCTAAGAACTATACACACATATTATGTAGAGAATTTACATATATACGCAGGTTTTATTCAATACAATTGCATACAAAATTTTAATTTATTGTTTCTATTTGGGATTTGCATTCAATATCTTGATACTTAGAATTTCACTTGATTTATAGCGTGATAGTGTCTCATATTCAGAGTTTCAATTTGTATGGGTTTATGGTTTATATGGGTCTAGGTGGCCTATAGGTTGGTTTGATGATTATTTGGTAGGTGGATTTAGTTTGAAACATTCTTAAAAGTGGTCCACAAGGAGGTGAGGGTAGCAATCTTTAGAAAGGAGGTTGTAGATCCATTCTAGTAGGTGCTAAAAAACAAGAGAAAGTTTTAGTCTTCTACAAATGGATTCTTGTGTAGTCGTTAAAGTCTCTGTCAGTACATGATTGTAAGAACTTTTCCTTTTTAACAAAATATAAGGATAGAGACGATGACAAGGGTGGTTTTCTCCCACATTGGGTTTCCACCTGAAATCCTGGTGTTTATGTGTGTTGATATGGAGTTTGTGCATTGATGATCTATCTACTTCTTACTACTCATGGTTACTATTTAATTGATGAATAATGAAGTAATTATACACTGATTAAAATGATGAAATTAATGATAAATTAGTTATCTGGATATACACGGGTTGCATTAATCATAGTCATGTACATATGATTGTTTCCTTAAAAATATTATTGTTCATAAATAAGAATACGAAATTGAAAAACTAAATTCAGTAAAATATTGATTCACCCCCCCTTTCTCAGTATGTTTCTTAACATTGTGAAAACAAGGATGCACAAAAAGAAACATTTGAGGAAACTCACTAGAGTAATGACATAATTGCAATTGGAAGTGAGAGAGACTACCAATTGATCTTATGCACATCATAGGTTGCACAATGCATTGCCATTATGGAATGTCTAGCCACTATATGATGATTCTGCAAACTTTGTAACTAAACATTGCACAAGCACTATTCCTAGAGATTGGGAAAGCCTTATTCTCAAAGACTACATTATTTTTGTCAAAGCTTGCATAGAGAGAAGTGAAGTTATAATTTCATCAAGGACCTACCATGTGTGATTAAGTGGCTTTAACATTTACAGCCTAAGAAAAAGACTTGAAAACTTTTCAAAACATCAACCAATCATGAAGTGACCATGATACAACAGATCGTAAGATCCTCAATATGCTCCAAAATTCAAGTGTAGGAAAAATTTTGGAGGGTGTTTGATGTAGTGTCAACACTTGCAGACACATTGGAAAAACTCTAGCTTCCTTTTTTAAGTTTTACCATTAAGTGAAAGGTCTCATTCTTTCAAGAAGTATTGATTTTCCAAGTAGATTACCCTATATTTTCCACTTATCATGGTTAAATATATAGTCTCTTATTTTCCTTTCTCAGCTTCAAACACATTTACAAGAATATTCATACCTATACTATTTTGATAGGGGAGAAGGATAGTAAGTATATCGATATTATCATAATCATATTTAAGCACACTCTTTGGTTTTTCTCTATTTTTAGTAAGCCTGTTTAGTACCCCAATAGAGTCACCTCAAGCAATCAAAAGCATTACTTTGTTGCTAGTAGACCTATTTAGTGTCCTAGTGAAATTTCTTGCTTCACCTCTCTATGTAGGAATCCTTTCTCTTCTTCACCCTTTTATTTTATTTCCAAAATACATGCTTGAAGAATTTATTTAATATTTATAGTATAGGGGTGGAAGAGGGATTGTGACTTCTTTTATGAGCAAGAGAGTTTGTTCCTTGTTTAAAGTATTTGAATGATATCTGAAATTGATATGATCATTTCACATTTTTCTCCTTTCGCTTCTCTACTTGATTGAGTCAACAAGTCAAAATATCATTCAATATAAGGTTGAGTCAGAATGAAGATCCTAATAAATATATAGACTTCATAGTTTAGCCACAGGCTTTTATTCTTGAACAAATCATAATTTATGTTCAGACATAATTGAATTTAAAGAGATATAAGCTAGGACAAAGAAGAGTATTATACATTAGGAAAACATTGTTCATTTTCACAATTTACTTTGTCAAGTTTCACCACATTGAATTTATAGACAAGCAAGAGCATTTTCATTCAAAGTTTTATTAAAAAGATGAAGAAAAAAAGACAAGGCATAATAGGGACACAAAATCAAAAGAATAGTAGAACTAAGCCTTAACTTAACTAAATAATGGTAAAATGGAAGATCATGCAATGAAACTAGAGAGCCAAAACACACCAAGATCTACTCCTAATCTAATAGGCTAGAAGTTCGAGCCTAATTCTAATGGAATTTCCATTGTAACTACTCCCGACCTGCAAGCACAGAGATTCAAGTGATCAAAAAAATAATAAAGTAATGTGAAAAAGTAAATATCACAACTTGAATACCTTTACAAAGAAAATCAAGGTCCTAGCTAAGGGAAGAAAGATGTTCCATAACAAGTAACCTTAACAAACCTACATCCTTAACTTTTATATTAGAACAATAGCCATATAAACCTCAAAATATTCTTGTGAATGTACCTTCATTTTGGTTTCCATTCTTAGAAAACAACATGAAAGATTGAAATGTATTATTAGTTAAAAAGATTTCTAGGTGGGATATTTTTATCCAATCATAGATTTGATCATGAAATCCAAAAAAAACCTTATGAAAAAATTGAAACTCTTGGGATAATAAGCTTTCAATTAGCACATTTAAATCATGAGAAGAATCTTACAAGCAAAGGATAGCCTAGTCTCATTTAGAAACCTTGTCAAGATAGTAAGAACCTAACATAACCATCAGCAAAGGTTGAAGTGCCTCAAATGTTTGACAAGTATCTTAATAGTGAAATGGTAAATCACAAATATTGATTTATTCAACAAGATCAATGAATATAAAAGTAGTGGTAAATTTATTACAGGAATGATAGTTTTTATACTAGTATTATGATCAGTTTGGTGGTTTTACATACAAGATTGTTGATTCTCAATTGGTTCCCTTTGTCTCTAATTCCATACTAGACTAATACTATGAAATCTTGGGGAATTAAAATCAATTTCATGCCTTGTAAATCTAGGAAATTGATTTAAAAAACATCTAGAAAAAATCTTAAAGGATATGACAAATCAAATGTAGTATCCATATCAACATGTGGGTTTTGATCCACTAAATGGTTTAAGAAATGAATTCTACTAAAAAGGATTGATTGGAATAGGAAAGAATTTATTAGCTTCATGATATTCATAATAAATATTAGGAGTTGATTGTTCACAAAATCACTTAACAAATATGAACTCTTCGGCCAATGATGATCGTTATCATGATAAACAGAATGATAAGGCTTCATAGCTATGTGCATCTATGAAATATGTACATTCGAATCATCAATTCAATGTAATAGGTTTGCATGAAGATGAATTAACTATAGAAGAATCATTTATTTGTTCATAAACCAAATCTTGAGGATTGAAAATTGCTTCTCAAAAAAACCCAAAATCCTAGAAGAATGAGATTACATGTAGTGAAATAATATGAAGGAAAAAAATGTTTTTGGGAAAAATACTTGTGTGGTGTGGGGTTGGGCGGGGGGGGGTGGTGTGGGGGTTTGTGGGGGGTTTGTGGGGTGAATTAGCATTTTTAACTCGCTTTAACATTTCACTTCTTATTCTAAATTATATATGCTACTATTATTCATGCAACCAGTCTATGTATGTGACTCTTGTGAATGTACACATTGTATATCTGAATTACTTAATTTATATTAACGTCCATTAGTGAGTTAGATTAACCAGTGAATAAGCAAATCATTAGCCATTTAGTAAGAAGTAAAGAACATATAAATCACATGAAATGAGTAACACACATAGAACACCAGGATTTTAAGGTGGAAACACAATGTGGGAGAAAACCACCATTGTTGTTGTATTTGTCTTCGTTCTTATTATATAAATAAAATATTCATTAAATTTATGTTCTGATGTAAATTCTTATCAGTATGTAGGAACACACATATAGGAGGCTACAACCTCCACTTGTTCTCCAATTGCTACTGGAAAGGACCTGCAACCCCCTAATCTCATTTACCAACTACTATGAAAGGGAGATCCTACCCTCTTACTGAAGGTTGAAACTCTCAGCTTCTTATCGACCACTTTCTAGAATGTTTCAAACTAGATCCACCTATCAAACAATCATAAAAAAACTTGTAAGCCACCTTTCATCACATTTTCAAAATAGACCCATGCAAACAATAAACCCAAACCAACATGACAAACTGAAATGCTGAATCTGAGTCATTGAAGTACTTGTAAATCAACTGAATTTCTGAAGCATCAAACCACTGATGTAGAACCCAACCAGAAAAAATAAACATTATAATATATATGTGATTGTTCTTAAGAGAACCTATGTATATATGAACTTCCTCTACATAAAACTTATATACAGATCTCAAATTAATTATAACTGAAAATACTATCAAATTTAATCACTGTGTTAGTCACCGAATCACTAGATTACAACAGATACATCAATATTGTCTCACTAAAATCCCAATTCTAACGCAGCATCATCAATGATAAATATACCAAGCGACAATCTAATTAACTCAGTCACTATCAGATATAGATCAAGACACCATTAACAAACAACAAAAAATCAAACATACATCAAATGTTATCATTAGGCAGTACTGCAAACCCTAGTACATATACGTGACTTCCATAATAATTATCAACGTAAGTACACATTTACGATGCATAACACCCATGTGTACATTTCAACATACTGACTTGAATTATCATATAATTTGTAATCTGTATTACTGAACCATATCTGCAAATGTATCTGACAAATCAGAAGAAAACTAGCATACTGATCTTGAAATCACTGAAGCAAACCTTCATTGCAATTCACAGCATCTTTTAAACCCACATATTGACACACATTACTATATTTAGGTCAAACCATCATCATAGCTAAAGATTTAACATAACAAGTATAAATAGATCGATCAAGTGGTTTCATTAGTCTTCACGACACTTTCAGATCTATCATATCTGAACCATATCCTTGCTTCCTAGTGCACAGATATTCAGATCAAATCACACATAGATATATAATTTACTTTCACATAGAACACCTTGATCTCCATCTCCTTATATAGTTTTATCCTAAGCCAATACCTTAGATAACCTTTGGCAATGTTGCTAGTATTCTTGATAGGATGAAAGAATCATTCTTGCTCCAGTTACTATGGTACAATACCATGGTAATGATCCCGGTATCTAGATTACCATGGTTCATATTATGTATGTGAATTTCACTTACAAGACCTACGTATATAAATTTCACAAGGTCTATGTATACGTCCTCAAACTTCACTAATATGTTTCATCTGCCACAGCGCTTCCATTTCTTAGTCCATATCATCTACAATATTTGTACCATTCTGCATGAGTTCCATAATTATCATGTTATCACAATGTTGACATCTTTATCATGTAGTTTTCCATCATGAACAACCCATTAGCCATAATACCAACAATATTCCCCTCTGGACTTGATGGCAACCACTTTGGTGTTTCGACACAACCTGCAAACAAATGTAAACACATATGTAAACACCAAACACTTTTCACCAAACACCAAGCTTCTCTCCCCCTTTGAAATCAAGGTCAAAGGTTTGAACTAGGTTGAATGAAGAACATCCCTTGTAGTGTTGATTATTGTAGGATTGGTCTGCTGAATCTAAATCATGAAATCAACATACTAGTCATGCTCCCCCTAAGCATATGCTAAACCTATTGAACATATTCAAAATAATACAAAACTTTATGACTCAATCAAATATGAACTAATGACCCACAATTACATCAATCACCCAACATATTGGGCTACATATATAGCATGCCTTGATCCCAATAGACCATAAATGACTGAATTTTACAATGATTTACAACATGGTTCTTTTCATGTCCTTTAAATCAAGAGACATATATGAAACTTGGAACCAAGAAAATGTATCTCAACAATTAAGCAACAACTTATTGGTAAGCATCATATAGAAATTTGCAACATAATCATCTAATAACAACAACATAGACAACAACAACTTAATGATAAGCATCAACAATTACCATACACCATATAGGAATATACAACATCAACATCCAATAGAAAAAACATAGACAGTAACATGAAAGTCCTTGTCAACATCTAGACATCGATATATTCAATATCATCAACATGTGACCATATGTGTAGTACTTGAAAGCATCACCAATCAAATCCAGCATCACAAGTTCCTAAGTGAATTAGAATTGAATGAAAGCATCACTAATTAACATCTTTAGTGGCCATAGTACACATATATTCAAGCTTTAAAAATAGTAGGAATAAGACAACATGCCACTCAAGCAACATATAGGCATTATCCATAACTTCAACATATGGAATCCATGCA
Source organism: Pinus taeda (assembly GCA_000404065.3). NCBI lineage: Eukaryota > Viridiplantae > Streptophyta > Pinopsida > Pinales > Pinaceae > Pinus > Pinus taeda. The sequence goes on from APFE030833091.1 coordinate 86,871, forward strand.
TCATTGATAACTAATGACAGAATGATAGTAGCATATGTACCTTCAGCAGTGGCAGTAGTGGCAACCATACATCAACAATGATATTTACTCAACATAAACCAACATGCAACAAAAAATTATGAATAAACCATAATGCATATAATGAACTATTAAAATCATAGAAGATGTTCCCCCAAAACCTGAGACAAATTTTCACCATCGTCTTTGATCACATCCATTGCATCAACCAACAAGTACATCAAAGAACCATTTCACTAACAACAATATAAGATCATCTCATACCCTTATCATGAGTTAATTATCATTTAAGCATCATAAGGGCATCACAATCAGACTGCAACAAACCAATGTCCAATGTCAAAACTGGATACTAATAATGAAATGATGAAATCATAAAGGAAGCTCCTCATAAATCTATGCCACACCTTTTCCATTACTAAGAGGTATATGCTTCCATTACTAAGAGGTATATGTAATTGTCTAGCTCAAATACTTTGAATATAAGCTATTGTATTCCATCTCATATGCGTGCAAAAAGTAAGTTATAGGATTTTATAGCCACAACTCCCCCTGAACATGACATGCAAGTTAGAATAATTATCAGAGTGAAGTGGAAGGAATCATTCCGAATTTTTTCTTGAGATATTCAATGGAATCACGTGGAAGTGTATTTGTAAATAAGTGTCAAACTTTTTCCTTTGAAGGAACATATTCCATCTTGACCTTTTGTTCAAGCACCCACTCTCAGATAGAATAGTATTTGATTGGAATATTCATGGTTTTTGAGTGAATGAAAGGGATTTTAGATATAATTATTCCACTAGTGTTTTCACAGAGAATAGGTACAGGTTGAGGACAAGTGACTTGAATATCTTGCAATGTTTGGATCATCCATAGAATTTGAGTACAACAAGATGCAACATAAACATATTCTGCCTCAATAGTAGATAAAGTGATAGAACTTTGTTTCTTACTAAACAATGAAACTAAGTGAGGTCCCAAATAGAATGATCTTCCGCTAGTACTCTTGTGATCATCAAAATTACCTACCCAGTTTGCATTTATGTAAGCGTGAAGTACAAATTCTGAATTTTTTGGATACCATAGAACAAAATTTTGAGTTCCTTACAAATACTAGAATATCCTCTTCACTGCCTAGATATGATCTTCCTTAGGATTTGCTTGAAATCATCCAACTACGCCAACTACATACATAATGTTTGATCTTTTACTTATAAGAGAGATCAAGTTTCCAAACATAGATGTGTGTTATGGTCGATTAATGGAAGGAGAATCATAATTTTGGCTAACATTGCATCGTGTTACCATTGTCGTGTATACAGGGTTGCAGTCTTCCATTCCATATTACTTCATAATCTATTTGAGATACTTTGTTTGAGAAAGAAAGATGCAATCTTTAATTTTTTGAACTTGAATACCAAGAAATTATGTTAGTTCACCACGTAGAGACATTTAAAATTGTTGTTTCATAATTGAAGCAAATCCTTGACTCATAGATTCAACATTTCTCCGAAATATGATGTCATCTACATAGATTACTACTATCAAAAGTTTGACATTATAAAAATTGATATATAAATTTCTATATGTAGATCCATTTTTGAATCCTTGTTACTGAAGATACCTATCAAGATGATAGTATCATGCATGAGGAGCATGTTTTGACCCACACAATGCCTTCTTAATTTTGAGAACAATATTTTTAATATTTCCAAGAATGAATCCTTTAGGTTTTCCAATATAAACTTCTTCTTCTAGATCTCCATTTAAAAATTCAGATTTAACATCCATTCGATATACCCTAAAGTTATGAAAGTCGGAAAATGTAAGAAACATTCTTATGGATTGAATTCTAGCTACAAATGCACATATTTCTTCAAGATCCATCCCTTCCTATTGAGAATAGCCTTTGCATACAAGTCTTTCTTTGTTTAGAAATTACTTCTCCATTTTAATTTAGTTTGTTCCTGAAAACCCACGTTGTCCCAATTAAATTTCTATCATGATACCTTGGTACTAGTTCCCATGTATGGTTATTTTCTAATTGATCAAGTTCTTCATGCATTTCCTCAACCAAACATTCATCTTTTCTTGCTTTATTTACATTTTAAGGTTCAATTGTGGACAGTAAGGCTAAGTGACTAGAAGTCCAGACAAAAGTTCTTCTAGTTTGTTTTCCTGCTTCCTTTTCACCTAGAATTTGAGATTTAAGATGGTTTTATAAACATGCCTTGATGGTATCTTTTCTTATATATATGAATTATTATTTCCTTCATATGATGACTCTCTTTCTTCTTGTCCTACAACTTTTTGGATTGAAGTAGGGAGAGATTTGTCACCTTCTTGTGCTTCCCTTTTTGTACATGTTGATGCTTCGTCAATCACAACATTTATGCATTCAACAATATTTTGAAGTTTTTTATTGTAAAATTTGTTTCCTTTGTTTCCAAAAGAGTGTCCAAGGAGTATCCCTTCATAATCTCTCGATTCAAATTTTCCAAGGTTAACATCATTTATCTTTTTAAAACATTTTCTTGAAAAAACTCGAAAGTGTTTCACACTTGCAAGCTAACAAAACCAGAGTTCATGTGGGGCTTTATTACTATTTACTCGAACATGAACTTTGTTATGTATATCCACGGTTGTATGTCCTTCTTCTCCCCAAAAGGTGTGAGGTGTTCCTAACTCATCAAGGATGACACATGCCATTTGTTGAACTATCCTATTCATTCTTTCTGCCAGTCCATTTTGTTGAGGCATTTTAGCTACGGAAAATTGTATTTTGATGCCATGTTGTTCACAAAAAATGAAAAACTCATCTAATATAAACTCTCCTCCTCTATCAGATCTAAGACATTTTATTTTTAGATCTAATTAATTTTCTACTGAAGCTTTGAATAATTTAAACTTATCAAATGCTTCATCTTTAGACTTTAGTAAGCCAATCCAAAACATTCTTGTAATGTCATCAATGAATAATATGAATTATTGTTCACCACGAGGAGGCTTCTTTCCCATAAGACCACATAAATCAATGTGAACAATTTCAAGGGGTTTACTTGAAGTACCTTCTTTAGCTTTAAACTAAACCCTGGTGTCAAGCTATAAAAAGGGTCTCTTTCACCTCTAATTACCTCACATTAATAAGTCAATCCGGGAATGTTTTGTAATTTTAAAGAGTGTCTCAGTCTGAGGCTATCATTTGCCAGAGTAATGCTAGTAGTACAATGTTCATAAATGAAAGAGTAAACAGATGCTTGTTTACAACTAACTACTTCAAAAGATTAAACCACACATTCAAAAAACTAAGCAATTTATAAGTCAATGGTTCAGTAGCAATAACTCATCCCTTTGTAAACTGATGGAAAAGGAAACCAGAGAACAGGTCATGGATCTGGGAACTAGATAGTAGATGTCAATGCTCACTACAACCTGAGATCGTTCTTCAAACCAAAATAACAAATGACAGGAAATGAAACGGCAGATAAGAAATGGAACAACAATTAAGAAATAGAACAACAAACCTGAAATGGAATAGCAAACAAGAAACTATAACAACAACTAAGTCTAACAAGCAGTAACACCTTAGTCTACAAGATCAAATGCAATAATCGTGACCTACAGGAATCAAATGGAAATCCTTCACTCTTAAGGACAGATCGAACAACACACCAAAATGGAACAGCACTGGTTAATGATGAATTATAGAACAACACTTGAAAACCATACATACACATGGCACACCTTAATAGTAATCTGACCTAGTTATCAATCTCAGTTAGAAAGAGTACGACTACATTTCAAAATAGAACAGCATTGTTTATAGATCCAACAATCGCAAATAACATAACTCCCAAGATGAATTCCGTAATGTCAATGAACAAGTGCACAACACAGAGGCTTTGTAATTAAACAGCAACAATATTCTGTAAAGACTAGCAGTATTATATCAACACTTAAAAGAACAGTGATATGATGCAGAGTCAATACAATAGTTTTGTCTTTAGAAACCTTAATAAATTAAACATAACAGAGCATGTGATGTAAACTACAAAACACATCAGATTACCAAATAACATCGACAAGTAAACTATGCACAAACTAGATGTAATAGTACAGGAGCAAGTGTCCCCCAGGGCTGGGCCCTTAGCCTCTAGGGTACACTGCTTGAAGTTATTCCAGACTCAGAGATGAAATAGCAACCAAGTTTGTATTAATGCATAAAGTGGAATTACAATAGATTAGTTCTTAACAAGACTTGATGATCAAAGTTTTAATCTTAAAGGAAATTACATAAAACATAATAGATTCTAACCCCCCTCTAGCTAACAGTGCTGCCACTTTTATAATGGTGAAGGCGGAGATATCTAGGTGCAAAAATAGTTAAAGCAGCGATCCCTTGGGATCAAGGATCCTGAGGGATTCGTTGAACCGTTAGTCCTCAGTCATCTCTTTTATTTCCTGAGCCGAGCCGATATCTCCACTTCCTCTCCAGGGCTGATTCACTTTGATTTGCTTTGCCTTGTTTTCATACGGTTCCCCGTTAAAGGGACAACGATTAACACGTCCTTGTCCTTTCCTTTGGAACAACAGTTTCTCATTTTTCCTTCTTTCTGCATAAGGAAATGACAATTGTCAGTGTTTTCGTCTTGCATATTAATCTCAAAGGTTTTATTACCATTCCTTATCATTTTCCTAGTTCATGATGCAAAAGGTTTGTCAGTTCTAATGAAAAGATGTTGAAATAATTACCAAAAACATACCTTCTTTAGTACTCCACACACCCCCCTCCTTACCCTTTTTCATGCCCTCATGATAACATTGTAGTTGACATGTAAGGTAGTGAGAGAGTAGGCTGGATATGGAATCTCATGTGGAGGCCTCCAGCCATGATGCATAACTAGGTGTTCAAAGAGATGGCCTGTCTGACCCTGAGGCATCTCATACAGGGCTTGGTATCTAGGTGCAGGGTGCCAAATAATTGGACTCTGGAACCTATATCCTAACTAGGATGACCCTACCCTCAAAACGACTTCGCCATAGAGGTGCAATTGGTTGGTGGCTAATTTAAAATTTTCATACTTAAATGGTTCCCTGAGCTGGATATTCGGATTAGAGATCTGATACTGAAATTTAGCCACATCAATGGCAAGATCTTTGATAGAGAAAAAGTATTATATTCCCTATCGAATGATTGCCTTATGAATGGGTCCTAATGCTTCAATTACACCTGGGGTCTTCATGAGGTTTCTATGTTTTCTCCACAACTGTACTGGATTCCTAGGCTCAGCTCTTACCCACAAATCTAATCTGTTTTCTTGCCTTTGGAAATCATTATAGGCTTTAAGCCATTTAATTTGATTAACCCCAAATGAAATAAATGCCTGTAATTGGATATCCCCAACAAAAGGGCCAGGGTTCAGCTCGGTCTCCTGGTCTAATACAAGGTTATGTAAATAAAACTCAGACAGTAGTCTATGAACTTTTACCCCGTAGTGCTTACATCAGTTTATAAAATCATCGATGGCGTTAATTTGTATGGGAGCACTTGCTTTAACAGCCTTTATTTTCAATTGCAAATATCGTTCCATTAAAAACAAGGCATAATTCTTAGCAGGGGCTCTACATGCTAGGACGTCATTGTATAAAGAACATAAGGTATCCATCTACTTGATAACTATATCTAACTGACGAGTTACCTTCGCGAATTTTTCTTTTTCCCTTTGCTACCCTTCAAAGGTCTGGCTTTTAGATAGATTGACGTTCCTAAGCTAGTGTTGTAGCTCTTCATACTTTTCCCGAGGGACCGTTTGCTATATAATCTTTTATACTGCCTGCTGAGCTTGCGTCAAACCCTCTCGTAGGGTTACCGTTCTCGGATCTCTTTCCCAGGCAGTAATGGAGACCGAGAGTTTTACCTGAATTTTCCTATTGCGTTGTTTTACATTCATGGCCCTTATCACTCCCGAGGGTGGTGTCTCTATCTGAATTTCCTTATCACAGGTCAACATATCATCCATTTCTATCTTAACGTGGGTATCAGTCCAATGCTATTCCTTTTTAATTTGAACAGAAGTATGCTTCTCAACATCTTTGGAACAACAGCCTACTTTTCGACAGGGTTTTGAACAGCATGATGGACTCTGGTCCTCAGATCCTTTGTCTCGACGGGTTTTGCTGGAGTGGTTGCATTTTTCCTTACCAAATTCATTTTTACCCTTTTCCTTGCTTTTAAAATCTTGATCTTCTGTTGGAGATGAACTATTACATTCAGCAGTCTCTGCTCTTCTTTCTGTAATTTCTTAATTTCCTCAATTTCCTTAGAAGGAATAGTAGACTGTTCACTGCGGCCTAGACTGTGACTAATTCCCTGATTTTCTCTCTGGGGTGCTTCTTTGTTGCTCTACTCTAGTTTCTCCAGGGCAAGAACCCTAACTGATTCTATTATTTCTTGGGTGACTTCCTTTTCTACCCCCGTTTCATCCGGAATTTCGTCTGGTGTCGTTTAGCTATGAACGGATTGTTCCTGTTCTGCATCTCCTGTCATATTTTCATCATGAATAGCAAGATTCTCTTCTTCTACCTCCTCCGCATGTAATTCTTCAGGTGCATTTCCCTCCTGAGGTTCCTCTTCGGCATGGAGATCTAATGGACTAGAAGGTTGGCCATATTCGCCCATATTGGCCAAAACCTTGGCCAATTCATCTTCTCTCAATGGATCCTGCAATGGGCTACCTTCCTACTATTCCATTTCCTCCTCCTGCTCAGATTTATCGATTTCTTCTTCCATTTCTCCTTCCTCTTTTTCCTACATTCGTTTCTCATTGTCTTCCCCTTCTAATCGTGTAGGTTTCTCATCTTCTATCTCTACTGGTTGGCTGGTGTTTCCTTGGGGTTTCTCCAGCCTCCCTTGTAGCCATGCTAGTCGGGCCGATTTCCTTCGTTTTTCTAGACGCGTAGGTGTACTGGTGGCATGTTTACGTTTTGGGGATGGTGTGGTCAATCCTCCATCTATCATGGCAATTAGCTCTTCCCAGCTACTCTGTTGTTGGGTAAGGCTATGGCTGAATATTAACCGAATCAACCCATGATGACTAACAACTGACTCTACATGCTTTGCCTTTTTTATGTTTCGTACAATGTCATGAAGTAATCAATTCAAAAATGCAGGTAAATTTACAAATCATTTTTGCTTTAATACAGCTAAGAGTTTAAGATGTCGTGGTCTTACCACATCTTTTCTACCTTCACAGGTGATGTAGCTTTGTATGGTCTTTGCCAATTCCGCTCACGGCTATCCTAATGCTACTAGCAGAACCCCCTCTCCTCTAATTGTCAGGCTCTGGCCTTCCTCCTGGAAGGTTTCTATGATATTTTGTAATCTCTCCTTCTTTAATGTCCATACAGGTCCAACGGCTGGTAGTCCCGAGACTTTTGCGATTATGTCATCAGTGACTGCTATGTGTCTCCCCCTCACTATGGAGTGATCCTCTTGCAAGTTCTACAAGAATTCAATTGCTACAGTCTCGTTGGATTCCTGTAAATGATTGAGATAATTTAGCCACCCTGCTCTTCCCAGGATTTCTAATGCAACATCAGATACTGTTAACACCTGCGGTTCTCTTTGAATCAATCTTCCTCCCATGTTTATGGTTTCTCTGTAAAATCTCAGAGTTTTGACAACGGAATGGCATCTGTTCATGGTGTTGAAACACAGAGAGGCTAACAGATGCAAGACTCACTCAAAATCTAATGCTGCGGAGTATATAATGGAAATGGCTTATGAACAGCAAGTCATGTAAAAAAAAATAAAAAATAGTATACTGTTGTGTCGTGCTATTCCCAAGTACACAGCTTCCGGAATAGTGATCTGACACGTAATCCAGGGAATGATGAGGTTAACCTCCCCCCTGCAATGTGATAGGTTGTCCCGACTGTCAAATAAAGAACGGCGTGTCGTTTTGAAGTAGAGTCATAAAGGAACAACGTATGGTAATATACCATGTTTACAAAAGTAGCAAATTACCGAAATCGAGGCATAGAGTTGGATCGCTTAATACGTAAGAAACTGCGGTGATATGATGTGAGGCTGGGGGGATAGGACATCTGCCGTGGATACGAAGTCTCATGTGGTCATTGTCAATTGTTCTGTCATGATTGGTGATATAGATGTACATGCGTTGTATGGTTTGGGAAATAATATATGATTGATTACTAAGGTATAAGAAACAGAAGGGTGCTAATAACTACCTATTGGTGTAAATAATGTGACTTCAATACCATTAACAGTGCTCTACTGCCGACAGGGGTCCATAACCTTGGCAGAGTTGTTTATTTCACCCATGGAACCATGATCCTTTGTGTATTCTTAGGAAATTTTGTGTGGTGTCAAAATGTAGGCCATTATGCTGGCTTTGTGACTAGTTAGCCGTAATGCCATTCACGAGGAAGGAGCGGAAGGTGGGTAGGTTGGCTCGTGATGAGACCTCTTGTTGCAAGGGTTCTTTGTTTGATATACCTTTTGGACCATATCCCTGGTGTGGTGGCCATAGTGGGAATGCCACTTCGCTTTCATCCTCATGATCATGGTAGGTTGGCTCCTGATGAGACCCCCTATCCTGCATTTGACAACTTATAATTCATTAAGACATCATTGTTTGCTCTTTTTTATTTCTTTTTAAAGCACTTGCCCTATTTATACACAAAGGGTGGTTCAACCCTCTTTAAGAGTAGGAATGGTGGAAGAAGTCTTAACATCTCAATAGGAAGATATAAACCCTTTTCTCTTATTCCTGAATAATAATCAAAGAGGATTAAAAGCGACTAACATGATAAAGATAACCAATCATAGCAGAGTTAGTAGAACAATGACAACAAAAGATAATGAGTAAGTGTGTCCTTCCTTCTGTCCTCTTATAAATTCAGAGCAATTTCTTATAAAAATAGCGATTTTATGATTCACTGATTCCAGTATGTTGTGATTTTGTATCCATTGCATAAGTGTATAGATGCATTCTAAAAGACTTGAAAGAATAGGAGCAGTAAGCATCCTTAATTTAGAATAGCTAGGGGAACAAGCTATTTCAAAAAGGGAGAGCAAAAGAATGCAAGTGGTGTTCCTTTTGGAGAAAGGAACAACAAAAGATCAAAAATATTGTTCCTTTGGAAAAGGAACAGCAGAAAACACAAATGTCGTTCATTTGAAAAAGGAATAGAAAAAATCGAAAATGATGTTCCTTTGGAAAAGGAACAACAAAACACATAAATGTCGTTCCTTTGGAAAAGGAACAACAAAAATCGAAAATGTTGTTCCTTTGGAAAAGGAACAGCAAAACACCAAAATGTCGTTCCTTTGGAAAAGGAACAACAAAAATCGAAAATGTTGTTCATTTGGAAAAGGAACAGTAGAACACAGAAATGTCATTCCATTGGAAAAGGAACAGTAGAACACAAAAATATCGTTCCTTTGGAAAAGGAACAGTAGAAATCGAAAATGTTGTTCCTTTGGAAAAGGAACAGCAAAACACACAAATGTCGTTCCTTGGAAAAAGGAACAGCAAAAACTGAAAATGCTCTTCCTTTGGAAAAGGAACAACAGAAATAAAAATGTTGTTCCTTTGGAAAAGGAACAACAAAGAACACAAATGTCGTTCCTTTGAAAAAGGAACAGTAGAAAGCAAAAATAAAGAAAAAGAACAAAATTAAAGCAAAATGACGGCTGATCCAAAGGGTGTTGTTCTTTTGAAAAAGGAACAACAGGAAGAAAATGTTGTCCTTTTGAGAAAAGGAACAACAAAAATAACAACATTGCTGCTGCTTTGAAAAGTAACGGCAAAGCGTTCATTCAAAAATATGTACAAAAATGATTCAACAAAAGAAAATAAATTATGTACAAACTGTGAAAAGAAATAAATTTCTTAATGAATCACAGGTGATGAAGACTTCTCTCCCTCCCCCAAAATTTCCATATCAGAGTCTTGGCATAGCTGCTAGCAGAAGGACTCCCGAGTGAGTGGTTTATGATAAAGACGAACTCGGTGGCCATTTTCCTTGAAGGCATATCTAGAACCGTCAATAGTGATTAGAGTAAGGGTACCATTGTCATGTACTTTCTGAATTTTGTATGGTCCCAACCAACAAGTCTGGAGTTTCTCGGGGAAATCCTGAAACCTGGAATCATAAAAAGGTGCCCAGTCTCCTTCGTGGAAGACTTTATTTTTAATGAGATCATCATGCCATTTAGCTCGCTACTGTTGGATCAGTGCAGTGTTTTGAAGCGAAGAGAGCCTAATTTTGTCCAGCTCATTGATCTACTGTAATCAATTAATTTGTGCCTCGGTTGGATCTAAGCCAACTTCGTGTGCTGTTCGCAATGTTTGGATTTCGAATTCTATGGGGAAAATGGGTTGTTTTCCAAACACTAATTTATAAGGTGAGTAACCAGTGGTACTTCTCCTTGTTGTTCTATAAGCCCACAGTGCTTTGGGTAGTCTGGCAGCCCAATCACGTCTATATGACGCAATGGTTTTCATTAGGATTGCTTCTATTATTTTATTGCTGCTTTCTACCTGACCATTTGCTTGTGGGTGGTATGGAGTAGTGATTTTATGCTGGACATGATAATTGTTGAGTGTTGTAGCTATATTGTTCCCAGCAAACTGTGGTCCATCATCTGTAATTATCTCTCTTGAAAGGCCATAATGCACAAATAGTTGGAACAGGAACTGTATGACAGAATCCTCTGTAGCTCTTGGCAATGCCTCTGCTTCAACCTACTTGGTGACATATTCTGTTGCCACCAAAATATATTTTTTCTGGTTTGATGATGGGTTAATTGGTCCAATGAAATCAAGGGCCCATCGCTCGGATGGTTCAATGACTAGCTGTGGTTTCAGAGGCATCTCATCAGACTAACTAGGGCGTCCTGCTCTCTGGCAACTATGACAAGCTTGGAAGAATTTCTTTGCATCTTTGAAAATTGTGGGCCAATAATACCCTGTTTGCAGCACCTTATGTCCAGTTCTACGATCGGTGAAATGTCCGCCACATGATCTGTCATGGCAGGCTTTTAAAATGTCAAAGATTTCATCTTCTCAAATGCATCTCCTGATAGGCATGTCTGCCCCTGTGTGGAACAAATAGCCTCAAATCCAAGAAACTCGAGCACTCCGCGGAACAATTTGTTTGCACTCATTAGGGGTTAGATGCTTTTGTAATTTACCTACTTCTAGGTAATTGGCAACATCAGCATACCAGAGTGTTTGAACAACCACAGCAAACAGATGCTCATCTGGAAATTGATCTTCAACTGTTGCTGCATCGGTTGGCTTTGGCATTCTTGAGAGAAAATCAATGACAGGATTTTCTTTTCCAGGTCAATCCTTTATTGTAATATCAAATTGCTGCAATAAAATCAGCCATCTAGTTATTCTGCCATTTGTGATAGGCTTGTTTGCTAAATATTTTATGGTAGAATGATCTGTGTACAAGATAATAGGATATCCAGTAATGTAATGTCTAAACTTATTGACAACATGTATTACAACTAGAAATTCTTTTTCAGTAACAGTGTAGTTTAATTCAGCAGGGGATACATTTTTGCTGATGTAATAAATTGCATATGGTGTTTTATCCTCTTCCTGCCCAAGGATTGCTCCAATGGTTGTATCTAAGGCATAAGATGATATCTGAAATGGCAAATCCAAATTTGGTCCTCGAAGGACTGGGGCTGTGGACACAAGCTTATTCAGATCCTGGAAAGCATGTTCACATTTTTCTGTCCAAAGAAAATCAACATTACCAGTTAATGCATACAAAGGTGCGGCAATATGCGAATAATGTTCTATAAATCTCCTATAATAACCAAAAAATCCAAGAAAGCTGTGTACCTCCGTTTGAGTGGTAGGAGTGGGAATGAGAAAAATTATTTGGATTTTGGATGGTTCTACCTGAATGCGAGCTGCTGAAATATAGTGTCCTAGGATAAGTCCTTCAGACATCATCATATAGCATTTTTCATGGCTTAAACAAATCCTAGTAGCAATGGAGCGGTGTAGGACTTTTTCTAGTGTATCCAATGCCGAATCGAAATCATCTCTGCATGGTGTAAAGTCATCCATGTATACTTCAAGTCCTTGATTTATTAAGTCTGCAAAAATGCTGAGAATAGCCCTTTGGAATGTGGAAGGAGCATTGCATAAGCCAAAAGGTAGAACTTGGTAGGCAAATGTTCCCCAAGGACAAGTAAAAGTAGTTTTGTCTTGGTCTTCAGGGGCAATCTGAATCTGATTGTATCCACTAAAGCCGTCTAGGAAAGAAAAGAATTTCTTTCCTACCAAAGTGTCTAATACTTGGTCGATGAATGGGAGGTCTTTTTGTGTTGCTTTATTTAGCTCTCTGTAGTCCACACAGATTCTCCATTTCCCATTCTTTTTTGGTACCACCACAAGCAAAGAGACCCATTTACTATCGAAGATAGGATAGATGAAATTAACATCTAAAAGTTTTTGAAGTTCAACTTTTACCACATCTTTTAGATGAGGATTAAGTCTCCTCTGAGGCTGACGAACAGGTATCGCATCTTTTTCTATATAAATGTGGTGTGTACATAATTGGGGGTCAATTCCTTTCATGTCAGGGTAGTCCCATGCAAATGCTTCTTTATATTTCCTTAACAAATGGATGAGCTTAATTTCTTGTTCGAATGTGAGGTTGGCATTAATGTTTAAGGTTTTTCACGGTTCAATTTCCACAATTTTACTATTTGCAATAGAGGTAACAGGTATTGTTTGATCATGTGTATCTTTAAGAGGATCTTCTTCTAATTCGTTATCAAATGTTGCCTTTATCATGTGACATTGTGTGTGGGATGTGAGTTCAATTTGACTAATGAAATTATTAATGGCATCTTCTTCTATTAGGTCTTTGAAATCAAGTGCTTCTTGTATAGTTAATGGAGATCTAATGTTATCAGTAAGGTATGATACAGGGTGCCTATTAGTTTTGATTATTGTGACACTTGGCTGCACTGGAGGATATAGAACTAAGTTCTTGATATTTGCTCCTCTGGTTATGGTCATATTTCCTTGCCAGCAGCCAATACAAGCATCGGTAGTGGCAAGCCAAGGTCTACCTAAAATAAATGGATGTCCATCAAGTCGGGTTTTGGGATTTATTATCAGAAAATTGATTGGATATTCCCAGGAGTCAACAGAGACCATGACATCATGTAGTGTGCCCTCCGGCCTAACCACAGATCGGTCAGCCAATTCTAGCAAGGTAGAGGTGGGTCCTACAGATGTAATGCCTAGATTTTGGCAAGTAGTGGTTGTTAAGATATTGATTGCAGCTCCTAGATCAACTAAGGCATTGGAAAGGGTCTGACCATAAATTTGAACAGTTACTATTGGATTTCCTGAGTCTTCGTATTTAATGGGTGTTTCTTTTTGATCCCGATTTAAACAAGAACGCAATAGATTACAGAGATAACCATAAATACAGAGATGCGATAACCATAAACAAAGAGATGCAGCGGAAATAATACTTCATTTCATTAATGGAAAATACTGAAATATGCTTACAACCAGAGTTGGAATAACCCAGCTAGGACGATGGTAGCTTATCTCTGAGAAGAGATGTGCGGCTACATGTCTCTGAACTGTTCCGAACTTGTGTTACAATGAGGCTCGAAGGCCTATATATTATTGAGAAACAATGGAAAACCCTTCAGATTCCAAAACCGACCCTTAGAAGATGAAACAAATTGTGGGCCCCATTTTGGGTAAATTGGTACATCAATTTCCCGGGGTCATAACTTTGGCATACGATCTCTGTTTGACGCGTACAATAGCTCATTAGAAAGATCTATTCAAGCACTATCATTTTTGGAACAGGCAACATCAATTGATTTGATGGACCCATGTTGCCTCTGGATTCCCCAAAAAACGTCGTTTAGGGCCTCAAAACGGCTCCAGAAGTTCAGGACCCGAAAACCTGCTAAAAATAGTAAGTTGTGCTATAATTAAGGAAACTGAAAATGCTGAAAGAAAAAATGATCGGGGTCCAGATGGACTTGGCAGGTGGCCACCAATATCCACCTGGATCATTCCTCCCCCCTTAGGAAGCAATGGTCCGCATTACGTTGAGTTCCTCCATCTGTTGAACTTGTTCTGCACTGTCTGATGTGTCCAGTAATGGTGGGAAGCATGGTCGATGACGATCCACATTGAACACTTGGTGCAGGTGAAGGAATGGAGGAATGTTGTGCTCCAAAGCATTGTGCCCCACAAGCTTCATATTGCTGTAAGGACCATGTTGGAGTGGTCTGAGCTTCTGATGGGTTCTGGTAAGGCATTCTTTCTGTCAATGCAACCAGACTTTGTTGCCCACCTAAAGCTTGTGTGGTACCCCTATGGGTGAGGAGAAGTTGTTCCTATGTTCTGTCATGACCGTATCCCTCTGCTGCTACTGCTGCGTGGAGGAACCCTTTGCGGGGGTCATGGATGTAGCAACGATCTTCCCCTTACTTTGGGAGTGAACCATACAGATGAATTTCCTGGTCTGTGATATGAGCTTGCTCCCTTTCTTAGCAGTGATCAAAGATGTGGCAGTAGGTGGGGCTACCTGCGATATCCTATATGATGAATCACCCAAAGAAATAATGACAGCACGAGGCCTTGACTCATACACAGCATGTCGCTTCCACAAGTATGGTTGTCCTAATAATACATCGCAAACATCCAGAGGTGTAACATCACACAATACCTCGTCTGTGAATGGTTTGATGCTGTAGGGAAGGCGGCACTGCTGGTGAATTTTTAGATCTCGTCCTTCATGAAGCCACCCAATACTGTACGGCTACGGGTGTGGTGTAGTCGGTAGGCCCAACCGCTTCACGACCTCTGCTGAAATCAAGTTCTTTTGGCTGCCACTGTCGACAATGAATTGCAGTAGCGAACCCTTCACCCACATCTGTGAGTGGAAAAGACGTTCCCCCTCCTCTGGCTCTTCGGGCTCATTCTTCTGGATCTTGGTAGTGGCAACAGTGGTGCTGGGATCCGCATCAATGATCTGTTTCCCTTTTCCATTCCCCTTGTCAGGTTCTGGCTTAGGGTCGGAACATTTATCTGATTCGGAAGCCTTCAACTCGGCCACCAATGACTGCTTGGTCCGACACTCATTTGTGTTATGAGTGGGACTCTTGTGGAAATCACACCACTTTCCTGTGTCCTTCTTAGGCTTCATGGTGTTGTTCTTTTCTTATGCTTTCGACGGGTTGTCTTGGGTCACCCCACCTTGGCTTTGTCCTTTGGTCTTCTGATTTGCAGATCCAAAGTCTCGCTTCTTCTGTTTGAACTTCTGCTCGATTTTGACAGCATATCGGTAT
>APFE030833091.1:107187-130830 GCA_000404065.3 Pinus taeda
GGTAAATTGGTACATCAATTTCCCGGGGTCGTAACTTTAGCATACGATCTCCGTTTGATGCATATGATAGCTCGTTAGAAAGATCTATCCGAGAACTACCACTTTGGGAAGGGCAACATCAGTCTATGGACCCATGTTACCCCCAGATTTCCCAAAAAACGTCGTTTAGGGCCTCAAAACGGCTCCGGAAGTTCAGGACCCGAAAAAGCTGCTAAAAATAGTAAATTGTGCTACAATTACGAAAACTGAAAAACTGAAAGAGACAGTTGCGGGGGTCCAAATGGGATAGGTGGGTGGCCACCAACATCCACCTGGATCAAAGACCCATGTAAGTGAGTAAAAATTATTTAAACTCTTAGATTTATTGATTCATTTTTCACATAAAGTGATTTTGTTTTCACTTCACGCCTTGGTGAAAAAGTTTCTTCTAATTTTTTTAGAAAGTTTCTAGGCTAGACATGTGTTTCGACATGTATAAAAAATCATATTGATATTCATTAAGTAGGTAAAACTGCATTAAGAGAAGAATACATGCAAGAAATACACCAAGGGGGCTTCACTCAATGAACCTATGAAATATCACGTGCGTTCGTGGCGTATTAAACAATACCTTTAATTTGACTACATGTTGGGAAATACCTCTAAAAATCACATTATTTAACCCCCTACCAATATGAACCCAATAAATCTTCCCAATTTAAAAAGCCCCTACGTTCACTAGATACTGTAGGTATCCATTTTTTCATTAAATTTTTTTATACCCTATCTATTTTTTCATTAAATTTGAGTTCCATTTTTTATACCCTAATATTTATCCCCTAATATGAATGCACATGGTATGGTATTTCTCCCCTAGTGAAGCCCCCATGAACTACACATGGTTTCACATGTTCAGAGACTGATCGTTTCACCTAGTTGGAGACCCCTATAACCCCTACTAGTATCCATTTCAGTAGTATCTCATTAGCTATACCAATGTATGGAATCAAATTTCCATGTATCATTGGTTATATTGGAAGTTTTGTAGGTATCCACAAACCAACCCTAGATTAGCCACTCAACCATTTGACTATTATGGTGGCATTGAGAATAAAACTCATGAATATACTCTTAATAATTAGGGTAATAATTGTGACTAAGGGTACAATTGATCCTCCTTAGTTGAACCACTGAGAAATTGGGTCAAGTATGATTATTGGAACTTGTTGATATATTAGAGAGCTACAACATATGGAAAACCTTGTCAATAGGACCCTTCAAACCCTACTAGTAATTTATTTCTTACTTGTTCCATCATGAGAAATTATAAAATAACAATTCAACAAATGGCATCTAGAAACAATCTAGGATAACCTTAGGGACCAATTTTGACAAAGAAAATTATGAAATTTATTTAATCAAGATGAAAAATTTCGTTTGTTCTTAAAATTGTTGGGATGTAGTTGTAAATGTTTTCAAAGGATCAAATCATGAAGACATGTACATGTTGTGATAAATTCTCAAAAGGTTCAGTTAAATGAAAACAAAAAGGCAAATTCAAAGGCATTATTGTTTATTCAACAAGGATAAGAAGACTCAATTTTTCCAAATAAAGTAGTAGGACATTACACCAAGTGAACATGGGACACTTTAGAAATTACTTTCTAAGGAATACACAAAGAATAAATGTGAATTATTATAATTCTAATGAGTATTTTATGACTTATATAATGAATTCAATAAATTAGTTAAGAACAGATGGTGAAGATATAATAGACCAAAGAGTTTTAAGAAGCTTGCCACCAAAATTTGTTTTGTAGTGGTTTCCATTGAAGAATCAAGGAATCTCGCACAAATTTCCATAAATGGATTGATATGATATTTGTTATATTATGATATAAGGATTAATAAACACATGATTCCTTGGAAGATGCCTTCAAATCACAAGAATATGTCATTAGAGGAAAAGGAAGGAATATTAAATGTAGAGAAAAATATAATAGTCAATTTACAAAGAGATGGAAATTTGATCTCAAATAAATGACATCTATGTAGCAAAACCCTCAAAGATTAAACTGGAGTGTCTAAGGCCATCAACAACAAAGAAAACATGAAAAATCCAAAGCTCAGTGTTATTATTGTAAAAATCACAGGAATTATACTAATGAATGTAGGAAAAACTTACATATCCAAATCAAAATAAAAATAATTTTACCTTCAAAACCACCTTCAAGTATGTCTATTACTTGTGATATATCCCAAGAGATTAAAAAAAGTTTTGTTTTTTAGATGGTGTTTATATGAACCATATTGTAATGTATCCGAAAATTCACGCACACACACACACACATATTGCTACTATACACTCTTACTTGAATGTGTGCATCTTCTCACTTAAATTTTGCATAATTAGTTATATTTATCTTATTCTTGTTTACTCTAACTTTATATTTCTACCTTAAGATCATTTTTACCTTCACCTTAAGGAAATAGAGCCTATCCTAATGCCATATCCTATTTTTGCTAATTATATTACTCTGTTATTTTTTAAAAACATAATAATAAAAGAATATGTGAATTTACCACCATACAACCATGCCTTGCATCTTATTTTAATTTTGTTCTATGTATTTAGCACCATTGGGGTTTCCTTACCTAGTTAAAAAAACATATTAACTCTTAATCACTTGCCTGCGAAGGATTATTAAACATTTTTACCTGTGACCTTAGCTTTGATAGCAGATATACTTTTCCATCAAACTATATTTCAACTTTATGCATTAAAACTAATTTACCTCAACCATACAGTGTTGTTCCATATGAGAAATGGTTACAAGGATTTGCTTACCCTATTGGGCATTGACCTGCCCATGTGATGTGTCAGTAATGAATAGTAAGAATTGATAATTTAAATATGAAGGTGGAGAGACCTCTTCAGAAATTGGTTAGGTTAACTACCTTTCCCTAACAACCATTCTCCCCACCATTCACTGTATTTCACTTGGTCATCAACTGCTTTGCAAGCTTGAATTAGGGTTTTTCTTTCTATTTGGTTCCCATACCCTTCACCTCCTTATATTGTTTTCTTCCCAATTGTTGTACCAATTTAGCTCATGGAAAAATGGTTTAGATAGATTATATGATGGCTTTCAACAAATTATTTACTTGGAAGTCTAATATGACCATGGAGACATCCAAACATAATGTACAACCCTTTCTATTACATCGAATAGTCAATTAGTCATTATTTTTTTGAATTTCATAGGGGTTTTAAAGGATTAGTTAACTGATCAATCTTAAAAAACCCTATGCAGGTCTGGGGAATTGGGAATGGATTTCGAATTTCACCTATCAAGTAAGAATTTTCTAAACTCTGATAATAGGCATCTCTCCATTCATTGTTCACTTTCATCCAGAGAAAATGATTCGAATCTGGCTTGAGGTCTTGATCTAGGTGGATATTGGTGGCCACCCTCCTATTCCACTTGGACCCTTGCCATTTTTTCTTTTCAGTTTCCTTAATTGTAGCACAACATAGTATTTTTCACAGTTTTTCGGGTCATAAACATTCGAAGTCATTTTGAGGGACTAAAACACATTTTTAGGGAAAATAGAGAGACCAAAGAGGACCTATACCAACTTACCCATTTTTGTTTGTCGTCGTCTTCAAGATATTCGAAACGAGGTATTATGATATGCAAACAAATATCATATGCCAAAGTTACGACCTCAAGGAGTTGATGTACTAACTTATCCAAACATGGACCACCATTTTGGCACTTCATCTCTTTGGGTTAGGTTTTTGGATGTTTAGGGTTTTCCATTGTTTCTTAATAATAAATAGGCCTTTGAGCCTCATTGTAACACAGTTCAGAGGCATGTAACTTCCACATCTGTTCTCAGAGATAAGATAACATCGCTTGAGCTATTTTATTTCCATTTCTATATGTAAGAATATTTCAGTTCTTTGATATTAATGAAATGGAGTTTTATTTCTACCGCATCTCTACATTTATGTGTATATTTGTATTTTGTTGTGTTCCTGCATAACTCTAGATCATTGTTATCGGAGAGGCCTACTCTTTCTCTGTTTTTCTTTGCATGTCCCCAACGTGGTCAAGGTATAAGGTGTTAAGACTCGAAGTCATTGAACCTTTTCAAGACCAACCTCACAAAACCCGACGACCTCCCATGGTGGAAGAAAAGAGAGACGAGGGAGCGGGATATCCTTCCAAAATATTTCTCAAGGAAGCCCTCAAGTGACAAAGGAATGGGATGATGGATAAATTTGGACAGATCCTTTGGCAGCTGCCCATAGGTAGTGTATCTTCATCCAGCAGCCACTCTATGTAACAACCCCGGTGAAAATCCACGTAAAAATATATAAGACCACAATCGATGGGACACTTATTCAAAGATGAATGTTGGGCACAACATCCTAGAGTGTGTTCATTTGGTTGTTTATGGGTAAGGAAATTGGAAAAGGCAATGACTAAGGCTTTGGAAAGCAAAAATGGCATTTTTGGCACAATTATTTATGAAAATAATGGAAATTAGAAGAAAGAGGAGGTGAAAGGTCATAGGTTGCATGAGAGGAGGAAAATGAAGGAAAATAATGGAAAATGAAGAAAATAGAGGCCTCATTCATATAAAGGCTTTTGAGGGTCAGTTGGTAACTTTTTGTCAGTTTAGTATTGGAGCTCTTTCATTACTCTCTCTCTCTCTCTCACTCTTGGACACATAATTTTTTTTTGGATCACTTTAGCATTGGAGCAAGAAAGGGATAGAAGGAAAGAGCAAGAAAAGGTGAAGCAAGGAAAGGCATGATCAAGGAGCTATAAAAAGCTTCATTGCAGGTATCGAATTGCATGTGTATTTTCCTTGGTAGTTTTGGCATGCATGGGATTGAATGAGTTTATTTTCTACCATGGCATGGGTTTTGCAAGGTGTGATAGTATTTTTGATCTAGCCTTGCCATTTCCTGATAGCTTTGATGAGATGGGTTCTCTCATTCAGCTTATGTGGGATGGTCAGATTGGATTTGAATATGAGTGGGGTGGATATCCAAATTGACAAACACATGGTCTGAGTGGTCCCTTAACTACATTAAGGATCACAAATCCATTGGCGTAGTAACCCTTGAACTAGACTATGGGTTGTAGTAAAGCTAGATTGTGTGCCTTAGTGGGCCTAGAAATCCTTACCAGTGAATGGCAAGATATAAGGTAAAGCCAAGTGGAAAATTTTTCTCTCTATTGGGCCTAGTGATCCTGGGATGGGATGAATGGTAAAGTCTAGAGAGTATGTCTCAGTGTAGGGCCTAGTGATCCCTAGGTCGAACTGTGGATTCATGGTAAAGCCTGAGAGACTAGGAGGCACTCAAATTCCTCACGATGTAGGTGGATAACGTCGGTGGCATCCATGTTGACTGGTGTTTTTTATGTGTTCTATGGATCTCACATTCATGTTTGGAATATGGCACAGGGGTGATTGGCTGAAGAGAGACTTGGATCATTCAATATATGGTCGGGTGGAACATGGTAGTCCCATTTCTGGTTAGTTTATTACATTCATTAATGAGAAATTCATTCCCATGATTTCCATGTGCAAATGTATTGATGAATATGTGGATTTTGATGGTTGATATGCTTATGGTAATTTTGTTCCTATTATGTTGGTTATATGTATATTTTATGAAAGTAGCTATGTATGGCTCTCACCATCTTTTTACTTCTAAATGAATGGATAATGTATCTTTGACCTAATAGATGATAGTGTAGCAATTGACTTGAGGGAATATGGTTCATAGAAATTCTTAGATAAGTATGAGATCACTTCACTTAATTTCGTTGTTTACACATGTGGTTTACATGTTGATAATATGTTTGATGAAATTCCTATCATGGCTAGTAGGGGTATGGTTATGATCTTGTTTAGTTTATTCATTTTGCAGCATAATTTCCCTGTATTTTTACTAATTATAAGCTATCACTCCCTTTGGGGAGTGTACTGGGCTCTGGTCTTGAAAAAGTGGCTTAAAACCTAGGGTTTTGGGCACAGAACTGACAATTTTGGTCCTTTGTCTCTAGCAGGCAAGCCTATGAGAGTGACTTTGGGTTGTTGGTATTTCCCTTACCCGTAGCATGAGAGTGACTATGGCCTAAGAGGTCCAGAGCAATGGTGGGACCCAGGGACAGGCTATTTGATTAGCTGACTTGTCTCTAGAGTGCTCTATTGATGATGTTGGATGACTGTGTGTGATGTTTCATTGATTCCACTTCCTTAAGGTCACATAGGAGGGTGAATCTTATCATAGTAGCCTCTCATCTCATGTTTACCCTAGTCGGCATGGTTACTTGGGTGGAT
Source organism: Pinus taeda (assembly GCA_000404065.3). NCBI lineage: Eukaryota > Viridiplantae > Streptophyta > Pinopsida > Pinales > Pinaceae > Pinus > Pinus taeda. The sequence continues at coordinate 113,533 of APFE030833091.1, forward strand.
GTGGGACGAGGGTGTTACAGAGTGGTATCAGAGCATGGTTCAACTCATAGATTGGATGGGTGGTGTGTGTTGGTCATGCATGCATGTAAATTGCATGTGTGTCTCTTAAACTTGCATCCCACGTGCTTGTTGCATTTTCTTGATGATTGATTATGGTTGTATTAAGGTTGTCATGAGGAACTTGATGTTGATTTGGTGGAATGCATTGTCATGAGTATATGATTGATTACATATTGTTACATGGTGCTTACATGTTGATTGTATTCTACCTACTTACATCCTTGTATGTTAGGCTACATTCTTGGATGTTTGATTACATGTACCAGTCTTGTAGGTTGGTTACAAGAATTGATCATTTATGCTGAACCACATGCGTTCATATGTATGTGTAGTTGATTAGGCATTACTTATGCATGTTGATGGTTACATGTGGTATTGTGTACAATGGAGTAGTGGTTGTCACCATGCATGACGTCATGGTTTGGGAAGTTGATATGGTCATCCATTGATGACTAGACTCGAGCTAGAATTATGTGTATATGGTTTAGTACTCATGTGTTATCTGTATATATGAATTTGTTATGCATGTAGGGTCTTGGTTATAGTTATGCATGAATAGTAGGTCACACATGCCTTGTGATGTCATGGTATGCAATTTAAGTCATCATGGTGCTATTGGTATGTTATGATACTAATATGTTAAATGAGGCAAAGTAGGAGATGCAGAACATCAAAGTGAAGTTGCAGCATTGGATCTCGAGGCAAGAGTAGATTGTCATACATGTACTGTATGTTTGGCATGTAGGTATGTAAGTTAAGCATTTTTATATGTATTAGGTTTACATACATTAGTTTTATGTACATGTCTTTTGATGTTATGGTTACATACATGATAGATGATAGTTGATTAGTATAGCCATATGCACATGTGTCAAATAGTCAAGAATTATAGTAACATGTGGTTGTAAGCATCACTATTATTGGTTAGGTTAGATAACTTGATGATTATGCTATATGATATGTTGTTAATGAGTATGTTATAAGTTAACTTGTTGTTGTTATATGACATTTAGCTTGACGATTAGGTTTTATGTTGTTGATGAGCATGATATATAGCTTATTGTTGTTATATGCTATTAATTTGATGATTAGGGTTATTTCACCAAGATCTTTATGTTATATGTATTTTGTTAACTTGGTTTGACCTATGCATATGGTTATTGTTATGATATCCATGCATGAGCCGACATATTTGTGATATGGTGATGTACTAATCTAGATTGACTTTTCATATGTGTGAATGATAATTGTATATGAGTTATTATGTAAACATGTTAGCTAGTGACTATTTTGGATATCATGATCTTATTTATGTTTGAGTTAATATATCGTGAAGTTATATCATGTTAACTAAATTGATTGTGCAGACAAGATAGCCTCCCTTGAGATACATTAAGGTATGAGTTGCTTATGTAGTATACTTGGTGCTTCATTGTTGATTATGTCATCTATTTGGTGTTTGAGTGTTTGGTGCCTATTATGTAATCTAGTTGATATATCTGACATGATGTGTTCATTGCTAGCTTGAATGTTTTATTAATTACATGACATGAATATGAGTTGAATATGGATTATGAAATGATTGTTAATCTTGGTAAAGGTTTATTTCAAATTGATAAATATAATAGTTTTGATATTTGGAACATGTGGTTGACATGTGTGAGAAGTTGCAGGAAATGTGCTTGGTATTAGCATGACAAGGTAATATTTGATGTGTTTATATAACTAATAGTTGGGTGGTGTGACAAGGCATGGTAAGCCTAAGTTGCAGTAAGGTAAAAGGGTAAAATAAAGGAATAGGGCAAGAATTCCTTGGGATATGTTTGGAAGCCTTAATTCCAGACAAATGAGTGCTTTGCATATAGGGAGTCTTCTTAACCTTGATTTTTTTTGACATTATGTGGATACATGCTATATTAATGAACATGTACTAGACATGTATAATAGGTAGCCTTTAGTTATAGGTGGATCTCTCAAAGGATTGGATTCCCTTGAGAGATGGTGTTGATGTGTTCAGTTGCAAGCAACATGTTAGGCACAACAAGATGAGGTAATTTGTGCATTGTTATGTTTATTTACACACTAAAAATTATGTGTTAATGAAAACATGATGCAAGGAGTTGCATGGCAAGAGAGGCTGCCATGAAATCTCAAAGAAGGATTAGGTCAAGCATTCCTTGGGAACCATGGGGATTGAGTCATGGTGTCTATTGTTAGTCTTGTGATTTTTCTCTTTTGAGATTTTTGCACTTGATTTGTGATTTTGATTGTGTCTAGTGCATAGCTATGCCACTTTGTTGCGGTGTCGTATTGCTTTTGGTTTTCATGGTATTGTTGTTGTTGTTTCCCTTCTTTCCTTTTATTGTTTTGAGTCTTGGGAATTGGTTGGGAAAGAAGAAAGTTAATGGAGCTCAGGGAGAGTTGTGTTATACCCAACAGGTTATGTAAGACACGAATGAAGCTTAGTGCATGAGTAAGAGCAACAAAAGTTAAGACTATGACAATTGGTTGGACTGGTTAGGTCCATTATGGTAAATGGATGGTGGTAGTAAAGTCATGAGAAAGGTAACCAAAATGGTAAAGTAAATGGATCTGAGACGTCAGATGTCGTGGCTATGTTGGGAATGACTATTCTTAATGTTGTGCATATGTTGTATGAATAAATGAAGTTTCTTAAACCTTGACCTTTATATCTAGTAATTATGTTATGATCGTGGTTATGCCAATGATTATATATGTATACAGGTAGGTGTGTATATATGTCATGTTTTACAGGGTCATCATGGATCATGATTAATGCTAACATTTATGTGTGTATACATGCATGTATGCATATCATTGCCTGTTATTCTAATGTTTATGTATATGTATGTATGTATCCATGTATCTATGTCACTGTCTGACAAATCATCAAGAATCATTCTTATGGTGGAATGATTGCTTATGCAGGCGAATGGCATGAAAAAGTTCCTGGCTTTGAGGAATCAAGTGGGAAGAGTAGTCATGATAAATGTATGAGGTAAGTATCATGTGAATATGAATTTATATTGTATGCTTGTAATATGACTATGCTAATGTTATGGAAAATTTATACTAAGGGATACATCACGAAAATGAATGCAATGCGGTCTACGTCATGCTAGGATAAGCATGGGTAAGACACTAGAAGCAATTTTTCTTCGTAAGGACAATGTGTTTTTGGACGTGTGGTACTACTATTGTGCATATGTTGTATATGGTGTACATGTTGCATCTATGATGTGTACACATGCGATGTTGTGTATATATAGTGTGTGTACATGTTGTTTATGAAATGTTATATACAAGATGGTACAGATACTGTTGTGTGAATGTTGCATATGATGTTGTCCATATGTTGGATATTCAATGTTGTGTACAGATGATGCTATATACATGTTGGATATGCAATGCTATGTACATGTGATGTTGCACACATGTTGTATATGTGGCGCTATGTACATATAGTGGTGTGTGCGTGATTGTACAAGTGGTGTTGTGTCCATGTGGTGTTGTGTGCATGTGGTGTTTTGTACATGTTGTACAAGTGGAATTGTGTGCAGATGTTGTTGTGTACATGTTGTGCATGTGGAATTGTGTACATGTGGTTTCATGTACCTGTTGTACACATGGTACTATGTACATGTGTTTTTGTGTACACATTGTACAGTGGTGTTATGTACATGAGGTGTTGTGTACATGTTGTGTAGGTGGTGTTGTGTACATGTGATGTTGTGCACACGTTGTGCAAGTGGTGCTCTGTACATGTGGTATTGGTGTTCATGTGAGATTGAGTGCATGTTGTATATGTTGTGTTGCAGGCATGCCATACTATGTATGCGAATTTTGTTTTATGCTATCGTGACACATGCAGTCATTATGTTGCATTTTGTATACGTATTTGTGTTGTATTGTAGACCAGGTGTAGGTGTATGTGTTGTATGTCAGGTATAGGTGCATGTATTGCATAGTTTTATATGTAGTGCGTGATTATATGTGTGTGTTACACACTATGTGTATGTTCACATCGTTAGGAGAAAACATTGGGTGTTTTTCAGGTGTCGCAATCGATCCAGAGTGCATACATAATAAAGACAAAGGTAGAAACTAAGGATTAATGAAAGGATAAGTATCAGTTTTATTATGCATGTGACTTATGATTATGGTATATGATGATTATATGTGATCTATGATTATGATTTATGATGGTTACATGTGATTATGATTTTGATCTATGATGGTTTTGTTTGAGCTAACCTGGTGTGATATGTTTATACATGATGATTTGGTCAAACATGATAGCTTGACTTGTTCTGATAGGAAGTAAACAAGCTTGCAAGTGTACCTGATTGGAGAGCCACCAATGAGGTTATATGATTTGAAGTTATTTCTATTTGTTTTTAAATATAATGGAAATTATGTGCTTGGAATGGGAATGCATGAACATGCTTGGTTTAGTGGCCAAAATCGACTAAAAGAATTAGCAGTAGCAGTGAAAGAAATAGGAACATGTAGTAGTATGTTGGTAGAGTACTACAGGAGCAGAGCCATTGTGGGACACTGGTACCCAATAGCGTTCATTTATTTCCATAAGCATGATATTACTAATATGATGGTTTAAGGTAGGTATATGCCTTGGTTGGTTGACTTTTAGATGCAAGGAAGTGGAAATTGGAAGGTGAGTGACTGCACGGAAGGGGTGATGGGATTGCTCGAGGGACTATGTAGGAGCGAAGGGAAGGCCTGAGATATATTTTTTTTGGTCATAAGAATTTACAAATGGAATCAAATGCACATTGGGAGTGTGCCCTAGAATAATGAGATGGTAATTGTTCGCGGAAAGGAAAAGTGGGGCGGGATTATAGTGCTTGACATTGGATGCAAATTTGACTTTATAGTGGATTATGGACTTCGTGGGATGGAGGTGAATCCTAGTATTACTTTAAGGGTGGAGGTATGAGCCTTTGAATTCCCTTGTTGACTGATATGGGGATCATATTCTCTTATTTTTTGGTTTAGAAAATGTGCATATGTGTATATGTGGTTATTGTATATAATGTAATGAGTTGTGTTATAAAGCTCCACTATGCGGTATGTTGTGATGCTATCACAATGTTTTTTCTTGAGCAAGTCTTTCATTGTAAATACTGCAATAAGATGTTTTTTCTTCCTCCAGATTATTAGGCTCCTCTCCTATTTCGATCCATGACAGATGGTCAAGTCCCGCATTTAACCTCCCTAGCTTCACAATGACTTCAAAGTCATACTCCTGAAATAATAACAACCATCTACAAATCTCCCCCCCCCCAACACGGGCTTATTGACCATTCATTTCAATGTAGAATGATATGTGTGCATCTTGAAATGCTCTCCAAACAGATAATGCCTAAACTTTTGCAGCATGTATACCATAGCCAACCCTCCATGCTTAGTAATTGAATAATTCTTCTCAACCTTTGATAGCTTCCTACTTGTGAAGGCGATAGGATGGTCCATTTCTCCTTCATCGACTTGTGTTAACACTACACCCAACACAATGCAAGAGGCATCCACATGTACGTGAAACTCCTTTTTCCGATCAAGGAATATCAATATTGGCACGGTGACCATCTTTTGTTTCAATACATCTAAGCTGCGTTGACATTCTTTGTCCCAACAGAATGTTGCATCCTTCTTCAGCACTTTCTCCACGGGCATCGTAATTTGAGAATACGATTTGATAAATTTCCTATAATATCCCATATGTCCTAGTGTCGTGTGTAGTTGTTTGATGTTCCTCGAGGCCTCCAAATTCACAATAACCACAATATTTGCAGGGTCCACCATCAACCCTTGCTTGCTTGAGACAGAGCCATTTGTTGGCTTAGGGGGTCCTAACTCGTGTTCAGAGTTAGCTGCACCAACCAAAAGAACCCCACACTACTGGACCTTTTGGCAACAACCCATGTAGCACACGCTGCAGTCTCACCCGAAGTAGTATGGGACAATACAAAAACATTTCTGCATCTGAAGACTAGTGTGATGTCTTCCAGAGCCTCAAATCTGCATTTGCACAGATCGATAAACTCTTAGGGCTCGTTGTTGCAACTTTGTTAAAAAGCCTTTAGACCTTCACAAAGGTCTACGATCAGTCTATGCAAACCCTTAACAGTCGATTTATCCACTTACGCACATCAAAGAACCACCCTAAATTAGTGTTCATGCATATCTAATTAAGTTATTAGTGAACATGAGAGAGTTCATTAGAGTCTTCGCGAAAGTACATATACATGCATTGTGTATATTATTAAGACTTATTCAAGAGAATTGCACAACATTCAATCAATATTTCATAAAACACATTATTCATTGACAGCATATAATATTAATAAAGATAAATATAAATACGCAAGAATTATTTGGAAACTGTCTTTAATGATCTTTAATTCAAGGTTACAAACTTAAAACTTCCTTGTGCACATAGTTACAGAGGTTCATGCACTCAGTTGCGGAATCTACCTCTATGCACTTAGTTATGGACTCCTTCTTCTATCTTACCTACTTTTCCTTGGTATCACTTCCCCTTGCTTAGCATCAATTATACATTACTATAAAAAACATTCCTTAGACTCTCTAAGACACACGTATTCATAGCCTTTCTCATACAATGCCATGGTCCGTAGACCATGGGTGGATCTCAAAACTGACTCAAAATTTACATAAAACAAGGGGCTAAACCCCTTTGACTCCTATTCATCTATGTGCTCCACATCCACAAATCATGGAGACTTTACATTATTTACAAAAACTATACCAAAATTTGGGTTAACCTAACCCCAAAACTAACCCAGGGGACCCTATCCCAATAGTATGTCTTATTTCAGTAGGTTGTTGAGGTATATGTGCCATTGAACATCAAGGACAGTGTTCCCCCGAGGGGGAGATTTATTTAACAGCCCTGGTGAAAAATACATGTAAAAATATATAAGACCACAGTCGATGGGACACTATTCCAAGTTGAATATTGGGAAAATCATCTTGGAGGGTGTTCAGTTGGTTGTTTATTGCTAAGGAAATTGGCAAAGGAAATGGCTAAGGCTTTGGAAAGGAAAAATGGCATTTTTGGCACAATTATTTATGAAAATAATGGAAACTAAGACAAAAAGGAGGTGAATGGTCATAGGTTGCATGAGAGGAGGAAAATGAAGGAAAATAATGGAAAATGAAGAAAATAGAAGCGTAATTCATAAAAAGACTTTTGAGGATCAGTTGGTAACCTTTTTCAGTTCAGTATTGGAGCTCTTTCATTTCTCTCTCCCAAACTCTTGGACACTTAGAGTTTTCTTGGAGCACTTTGGCATTGGAGAAAGAAAGGAAAAGAAGGCTTGAGGAAGCAAAGATCAACCAAGGAAAGGTAGGATCAAGTAGATACAATAGGCTTCATTGCAGGTATTGACTTGCATGTGTATTTTCCTTCCTAGATTTGGCATGCATGGGATTGCATGTGTTTCTTTTCTACCATGGCATGGTTTTCTCTAGGTGTGAAAGTATTTTTAGCCTAACCTTCACATTTCCTAATAGCTTTGATGAGATGGATTCTCTCATTCAGTTTATGTTGAATAGCTAGATTGGATTTGAAGCTAACTGGGGTGGATCTCCGAATTGAAAAACACATGGTCTGAGTGGTCCCTGAACTGGACTGAAGATGAAGCCACTACCCTAGTAACCCCTGAACAAGACTGTGGGTTGTGGTAAAGCTTGATGTGTGCCTAGATGGGCCTAGGAATCCTTGCCAGTGAATGGTGGGATATACAGTAAATCCAAGAGGTGGATTTTCTCTCCGTTGGGTCTAGTGATACCGGGATGGGATGCATGGTAAAGCCTGAGAGACTAGGAGACACTCAAATTACTCACAGTGTAGGTGGAGAACTCTAGTGGCATCCATGTTGACTAGTGTTTTTGATGTGTTCTATGAGTCCCACATTCATACTTCGAATATGGCACAGGGGTGATTGGCTGAAGAGAGAATTGACTCAACCAATATATGGGCATGTGGAATGTGGAAGTCTCATCTCTAGTTGGTTTATTGCATTCATTAATGAGAAATTCATTTCGTTGATTTCCATGTGCAAATGTATTGATGTATATGTGGATTTTGTTGGTTGATATGTTTATGGTAATTATGTTCCTATTATGTTGGTTATATGTATATTTTATGACAACAACTATGTATGGATATCAACATATTTTACTTCTAAATGAATGGATAATGTATCTATGACCTAATAGATGATAGTGCAACAATTGACATGAGGGAATAATGGTTCATAGAGATTCTCAGATAATTATGAGATCCCTACACTTAATTATGTTGTTTACACCTCTAGGTTACGTGTTGATGATGTGTTTCATGAAATTCCTGTCATGGCTAGTAGGGGTTTGGTTATGGTATTGTTTAGTTTATTTCTTTTGCATTATTGTTTCCCTATATTTTTACTAATTCTAAGTTGTCACTCCATTTTGGGTAGTGGCCTTGGCTTTGGGCCTCAAAATGTGGCTTAGAACTTGGGGTCTCTAGAACAAAACTAGTAATTTTGGTCCCTGATCGCTGTCAGGCTACCCTGTGAGAGCAACTCTGGGTTTTTAGTCACTCCCTTTCGAATAGCATGAGAGAGATTATGGCCTAAGAGATCCAGACAAGCAATGGGACCCAGGGATAGGTTGTCTAAGTGGCTAACTTATCTCTTTAGGGTTCCGTTGATGATGTTGGATGACTGTGTGCGATGTTCTATTGATTCCACTTCCTTATGGTAGCCTCTTGTCTCATGTTTACCCTGGTCAACATGGTTACTTGGGTGGATATGAAAGGAGGGTGTTACACTTTGGAGGTGCCACTCTTTTCAAGGTACAAGTTAACTTTGACATTCCAATATTTGAAGGAAAGATAGATGTAGACATCATAGATAGATGGTTAAATATATTAGAAGGACATTATTTAGTTCATGACTTTTCCAATCGGGAAAATATTACTTTTTCACTCTTCAAAGCTTCCCCACATGTCAAGGAGTAGTGGGAAGTCTATTGTGAACAAAAGTACGAGAGGGAACCCTCAGTGTTTTCAGCCGCACTAGCCTGGAATTCTTTCTGAGACGCCATCAGGGAACAATATTACCTTATTGGGAGCTATGAAGATAAATACATAAAGTGGACCATGTTGCGGTAGGGAAGTGACCAAGATGTGTCGTAGTTCACAAATGGTTTCCATACCCTTCGCACGAAGCTAGATATCAAGGATTATGAGTGGCATTTGGTACTCAAGTACCATATTTGTCTACAAAAATACATCCAAGGCGAGATGGATTTCATGGACATATCCTCGCTTAACGCTGCATATTGATATGTTTTTAATATCAAGTAGAAATATAAACATAAAAAGATAGACTTTGGATATGTGAATCTGAAGTAAGGGAAAGGCACCCCCAAAACACAGAACAAAGGAAACATCCAAGGTGGGGTGGCCTAAGACAACCTGCCATAGCCACAAGAAAATAACAACATCATGATGACAAAGAAGGACATAGGGAAATGGTGTGAGTTCCATAAGAGCCCTACTCACAACACAAGTGAGTGTCGAGAAAAGCAGTGATTGGTGGTCGAGTTGAAGGCTTCTCAATGAGATGCATGTTCTGACTTTGAGTTAGAAACCTACAATGGGAATAACGAAGCAAAGAAGATTATCGATGTGAAGCCTAGTGCCATTGTTGCCACAAACAATATCCATAAGGATGAGCCTGAAGATCCACAGGAGGGGGAGCAGCTCTTCCACTCAAATATGTGGGTGAAGGGCTCTTCGTTGTAATTCATTGATAGCAACAGGAGCCAAAAGAACCTCATTTCAATAGAGGTCATGCAGAGGTTGGAATTACCGACCGCACCACACACACAACTATACACCATCAGTTGGCTTCACTAAGGGTGGTATCTCTACGTTAACCAACGGTGTCACCTTTCCTATAACATCAAGCCCTTCATAGATGAGATATTGTGTGATGTTTCTCTTCTTAAAGTTTGTAATGTTTTATTAATCCAACCATACTTGTGGAAGCAACATCTTGTGTATGAGTCTAGGCCTTGCATTGTTATTATTACTTTGGGCAATAAATTGTACATGATACCAGAGGTAGCACTTCCTACCCCCGTTTCATTGATCACTACGAAGCAATGTAGTAAGAAACTTTCCAATAGTGGGAAATTTGTTTTCCTTATGATTCACCCTCAAGGAAAGAAGAATATTGTGGCCACGACCTCTAGATAGGGCTCCTCCACACAGAAATAATAGATGGAAAAGGTTGTAGAGGAGTACAGGGACATCTTTACCTCACCTATAGGGGTACCTCTACAATATCAGGTCAAGCACCCCATCGATCTGACCCTGGGAGCATTGCTACCCAGTGGAACGATCTATCGATGCTTTGCTATGGAGAACGATGAAATCAAGAGTTGTTGCAAAAGGGCACATCAAGCCAAGTTCATCACTCTGTGGGAGCCCGATCGTGTTGGTACAAAACAAGGACAAGACATGGAGAATTTGCATTCACTATTGGATGTTGAACAATATTATTTTCCGGAATAGATATCTAATCCCATAGATTGCTGACCTTCTGGACCAGCTCAAGGGGGCCAAATATTTCACCAATATTTACTTGAATTCTAGTTATCACGAGGTATCAATTGAACCCTTCGATGCGTGGAAGATTGCCTTCAAATCCAAGGAGGGCCTTTTCAAATGGTTGGTCATGCCTTTTGGGTTGATGAATGCTCTCAAAACCTTCATGTGGATGATAGACGACATATTATGACCCTTCACCAACTCATTCATGGTGATGTATTTGGATGACATTATGATCTTCAACCTAAGTTGGGAAGAAAACTTCCACCATATTTGATAGGTCCTCCAAACCCTACGACAAAACAAGTTGCGTGCTAATTTTGAGATATGCACTTTTGGTATGACCCAGGTTCAATATCTAGGGTACATCATTGATGAACGGGGTGTGCATGTGGACCTTGCCAAGATACAAGTCAGTTGGGATTAGCCAGCCCCAACCACTCTAATAGAGCTTTACAGCTTTCTGGGTCTTGCCAACGTCTACTGCAGGCTTGTGTTGGGGTTCTCTCATATCACTTGGCCTTTGAGTCAAGTCACCAAAGGAGGAGTAGAAGAAAAGTTCCTTTGGTCTGAATTTAAATAGAAGGTGTTTTAAGAGTTGAAGCATCACCTCTGGTCTACACCAATGCTCACATTACCATACCTCCAACAACCATTTGAGATCTAGACATATGCCTCTGACTATGTTATTGATGCACTTCTTACTGAGGAGGGTCATCCAGTGGCATATCATAGTGAGAAAATTTTAGATAGTTCAAAAGTATCCCACCTATGAAAAATAGTTGTATTCGATTGTGCATGCCTACTGAAAATGGAAGCATTACGTTCTGGGGAAGTAAATGGTCATCCACACAGACCACCGACCCCTGCAGTTCATATAGACACAAGGGAATTTTTAGAATGATCGCCATCATAAATTGTCCACATACCTGCAACAGTTACATTTTAACATTAAGTACAAGAAGGGAAACACCAACAATGTTGTAGACTACCTCAACTGACTACCACTCCTGATGCTGACTACTATGCTTGACCCTTATGGGCACATGACTGTGAGGTGGTTGCATCTTTACAAGAGCTATCCAGAATTCAACAACACATACCAAATGCTCCTAGAAGGCAAGCGAGTTCCAAATTTTCACCTCTAGGATGTACTATTATGCCACCTAGGACACCTCTGTGTTCCTTAAGCGAGTGTGCCAAGATGATTTGGGAGGCACACTACAATCGAGTCACTAGACATTTAAGGATAGAGAAAAATATGGCAGTGTTGCAGAAGTATTTTTATTGGTTGAACCTTTGACAGGATGTTGGGAAGTACATCAAATCCTGCACTACCTACACCATTGCCAAACCGACCATTAAAAAGAAATGCCTATATACTCCTTTGCCTACTCCTGATCAACCTTGGGAATCCATCTCCACAGATTACATGTCGGGACTTCCTTCTACTAAGCATGGAAACTACTGCATTTTCATGGTCATCGACAGATTCTGTAAGAAGGCCATTTTGGCACCTTGCAAGAAGAGTATCACAGCAGAAGCCACTGATAATCTCTTCTTTGAACAAGTGTGGGTACATTTTGGGATTCCATAGTCCATTATCTCGGATCGAGACTGTAGGTTCCTATGTACATTTTGTTCAAGTTTTTGGTCGATGTTGGATACTAAGCTCACTAAGTCCATGAATTTCCACCCCCAAACTGATGGCCAAATAGAGATCATCAACAGGATGATCATATACATTTTACGTATGTACAACTCAAAGCATCGACACACATGGGATGTAAGCCTCATCGTTTTCTAGCACAGCTACAACAGATGCCTCCATAGCTCAACTTGCCACAACCTCTTTTAGGTGGGGTTGGGATTCCAACCACTATTTCCCATTGATGTGGCCATACCATTTGTAGCTACTTATGTAGATTAGGCTCATGTCCAGTCTAAAGCTGATAGGGCCAATAACTTCATTGAGCACATTCAACACATTCTCCAGCAGGTACATGACATATTGGACATGGCCAATGCTAAGTACAAGTAACATCATGATCAACAACAAGTGCCACACAAGTTCTAGGTGGGCGACAAAGTTTGGTTACATTTGCAGAAGGAGTGCCTCGATGATCCCCATCACAAGCTTTTCCTGCTCCAATATGGGTCTTACACCATCAATTATATTATATGGGGCAATTCTTTGAGCTCAAAATTCCACCATTCCTTGTCCTGCACCAAGTGTTTAATGTTGACTGCCTTCGACCATAGTTTCCACCATTACTAGACACATCAAACATTGTAGAACAACTCACACCAACAGTGTCCAGTCCCTATACTACTAGTTTAACCCCTCATTTTTATTAGTTCAACCCCCTTATTTTATTATTGTTCCCATATAGTCCCCATTTTTTTATTAGTGTGCCCCATAAAAGCCCACTATCATTATTGTTGTTCCCCTACAATATTATTGTTATCTAGGCTTTGATTATATTGGGACCTCTTAGACTCCTATATATAGAAAGGAGGTCTTTTCATTTCTATCATCCAAGGATTGTTAATTTGTGTGATATAAAGGAGGTTCCCCCCTCAAAGAGGCTGATTTTGAAGTCGTTGGTCTATATTTTCTTCTATTTTGTGAGCTGGTCGCATAACATTTGGTATCAAAGCTTTGTAAGCATTTCGTTGCTTTAAACATGTCATAGTGGAATTTTCACTATAACTATTTTTCTAAAAAGTTTTAGAAGCTGAAATTAAAACGCATTTGAGCTGAAATCTTGATGAACCTCAAGACTGTGTTTCATATCATTTCTTGCTATATGTTCGAAGATATCATCCAAATAAGTTAGGGTTTTCTTAGGCTCCCGAATTATATCTCAAACAGGTGACTTGGGGAAACTCATCATAACTTTCTCTTAGAGCATCAGATTCAAATTTTATAACAAGTTAAAGAAATAGGATGGACTGTCATTTTCATTGTATCGTTACCAATTCTAAAGATCTAATCAGTGACATGTGGCACTTCGTACAAGTTTGCTCTACTGAACTAGTCTATAATCAAGACATCATGGGATATTTGGAATAATTCTTTCTTGGAGAATCCAATATTGATTAGACATGTGGGTTTGGAAATAGAACTGAAAGGGCTACCATGGGATAAAATTTCAGACCTTGGAGATACAACAGGTTCAATATCTAGCTCCGACAAAGCAAAAAAATGTGTGTAGCCTTTTTAAAATTTTGCATAAGTTTGGTTCGAAAAAATTGTTTGAAGTAATTCAAAGGGCACAATGATGCATAATTATCATTAATTGATGCCCTAAAGAAAGAAAATGAAAACACCTAGTAAGAAACCTGAAATCTCTACCATGACTCATGAAGAAAAGGAAGAAATGCCACATGATATATCAAAATTATGAGACAAAGTGCAACAAATTTCACTCTCACAAAAAGTAACAGAAGCTAAAATGGACGGTTTAAATAAAGGCATGGTATATAAGATGAATGGTGTGGAAGATAACATTGATGCAATGGAATCTAATATGGATGGTTTAGAAGTAGAAATTGAATATTTGAAGGAAGACGTGGAAGGTTTGAAAGGAGGATTGACAAAGTTGCTTCAAGAAATGCTTCCTAATGGCGAAAAGGTAGTAGAGGAAACTCATGATGAGAACAAAAGAAATGTTAATAAATATTCCATAGAATCTAATGTTGGATTGAAGACTCACCATGTTCCAAAGATCGATATGAGGAAGTTTGATGGCAAGGATCCCGTAACATGGATACTATAGATGGAGCAATATTTCGATCTCGATAATGTGAAAAACACACAAAAGGTATGCATTGCAACTTTATATTTAGAACCCAATTAATTTGTATGGTATTGATGGCTTTCTTCTCATAAAAAACAATGCACTTGGTCAATTTTTATGGAGGAAATGATACCACATTATAAGGATACAAAAAGCAACACCTTCTTTGGCCAAGTGATAAATCTCAAACAAAAGGGTTCAATGGGGGAGCACATTGAGAAATTCCAAAATTGAATATAAGGGTAAAAGATATTCCAGAGGAGCATAGAATTGATGTCTTCATAGGGACTTTAAAGGATAACATCCAACATGAGGTTCACCTTTGGGAACCTGATTCATTAGAGAAGTTGCCAAGAAAGATTGAAATAAAAATTATGGCAACAAGGAATCCTACCACTCACAACTATAAAGATGGAAGTGTTGCTTCCCCTAGCCTTCCACAACCTAGAAGGTCGAAACAACAACAATTGGAAGAAAAAAGAGCAAAAGGGCTTTGTTACAGTTGTGATATAAAATACACTAAAGGTCATAAGTGTGCTGAGAAGAAATTATTTTACATAGATTGTGAAGATGAGGAAGAAAAGGAACATGAAACATCAAAAGATTAGGATATACACCATGAACTGACCCTAGAAAGAAAAGAAATGAATCCAACCATATCTTGTAATGCATTGGCAGGAATTACCACTCCTGAAACTATCAAGATAGAAGGACATATCAAGAAGAAAAAGGTAATAATGTTGATTGATTCGGGTAGTACCCATAATTTTATTCATTGTAAGATAGCCAAGGAATTGAATTTCTTCCTATATCTAGCACCAGAGTGTCAAGTGATGGTTGCAAATGGAGGAACCATAAATTGCTATGGAAAATTCCATAATATCAAGCTATTCATGGGAGAATATGTAATGAATAGTTCAATGTTTTCCATTCCAATAGGTGGTGTTGATGTTGTACTAGGAGTCTAATGGCTACAATCTTTCGGTACAATAGCGTTTAATTTTCAAGAACTTTTCTTGAATCTTTTTTTGGAAGGAAAGGAAGTTGAATTAAGGGGTATCGCAGAGAAACCAGGAAAAATAATCAACTCTAATAGCATTACAAAGATTCTAAAGAAAGAAAAAGAGGGTGTAATTGCACAATTATGTTCACTAGAGGTTCCCACATCGAAATCATCTATTTCTCTAGATCTCCAAAAAAATTTGGACAATCATTCCAAGGTATTCAAGACTCCCAAGTCATCCCACCTATTCGTGATCATGATCATGTTATTCATTTGATTCCAGGAATTGTTTCCCCAAAGATCAGGACTTACAGATATCCATATGCCCAAAAGAGTGAAATTGAGCATACCGTTGTATAAATGCTAGAGGTTGGTGTAATTCAACTTAGTCAAAGTTCTTTCTCTGCTCCAGTGGTATTGGTACACAAGAAGGATGGATCATGGTGCATGTGTATAGATTATAAGGAGCTCAACAAGCTTACTATTAAAGATAAATTTCCCATTCTTGTTGTTGGGACAGGGTCCCCTAAGGTCAATTTTGGGGCAAAAGCCTTAGTTTTGTGGCTGAAAGCCCATGTTTTTGTATATAAAGATTAAAGTCTCCAAAAGATGCGGTCATGGAGCGTGTAGATGTAAAGGGTCATAAAGGGTTTTTACCCTTCTTTTATGTAATATGTGTTGGCTTTAGAAGATCTACCCATGGTCCGCAAACCATGGGATTGTATAAAAAGGAAAGTCTTAGAGAATCACAAGGAAAGTTTTTGGTAAGGAAGATATGAATATAATGGGTCAGTAGAAGTCACAAGAGAAAAGTCTTAGAGTAGAAGAGAGGCTCTACAGCGGTGTTCACAGAGGCTTAGAGTAGAGTCCACATTTTAGTGCATGGACCCCCGTAGCTGAGTGCGCAGGGTAGTTTGAGTCTGTAAGAAGATCTGGAGCATTAATAAAGAGATTGTTCTGGAAATATCTGTGTTTTGTCCTTTTACTTCTATTATGAATGAATGCGATTATGTTATGATGAATAATAGGTTTATGGTTTAATGTTGTAATGATGCATGAATTTGTATGTTTTACATTGTTATACTAACATAAGTCATAATATATGTTTACGCAAAGAATATTTTAATGCATGTTAAAGATATCAGACACTTAAGCCGATCTGGGTAAGAACAGAATTAGGAGTGATTACAAAGGCACGTAAGTGGTTGATTCACCTGTTTAGGGTCCGCGAAAGATAGTCGTAGGCCTTCACAAAGGTCTAAGAGTGATTAAGAAGAAGTATATCGATAAGCCCTAAAGAGTGTATCGATGTGCACGAAGGCAAAGTGACGGCATAAAAACAACATCATAACCATGTCTGGGTGTGGAAACTTGGTTCCAGCATCCCCCCATACTATTTCAAGTGAGACTTTAGTCCACGCTCCACAGATTGATCTTGAAAGGGCCAGTAGTGTAGGGATTTGTTTGGCTAACTTAATGCTAAACCTGAGTCAGGACCCCTTAAGCCAACACCTGTTGTTAATGAATTATTGGATGAATTACATGGAGAAATTTACTTGACCAAGTTGGATGTTCGTTCAAGATATCATCCACTGTCCATCACATCATGTTTAAAAGAAAATTCTAGGGTTCAAGCATTAGAAGATCACATCGAGCATCAACAACAAGTTGTCAAACTCTTAAAGGATAACCTCGCCTTGGCACAAAATAGAATGAAACAACAGGAATATCAACATCGCAGTGAAAAAAGTTTTAATGTAGTTGAC